>PVJI01013277.1:0-48347 GCA_004026765.1 Micronycteris hirsuta
GGGAGCAGATTAATTGGTGGCTTTGGCATAGATGATCCGGGGGCACAGAGGCCATGGACTGCCCAACGATGGCGTGAAAGCCACGTTGGGAGGAGGGACAGGCTGGAGGTCTTCATGTGTGTTTGGTCTTTGTGTGTCTTCGGTCTTTGGGGCCTTGCCAAGGCCGAGTGCGGAGGCACAGCTGCTTGCGATGCTGAAGAGCTGCTCTCGAGGCAGGACCGGCCTGAATGGCTAGCAGGGGGCTCGAGGGCCTCTGCATGCTGGGCTCCAGACCTGGCTTTCTGTCTGCCCCTCTGCGCTCACGCAGCATAGAGGGCCCTGGGAGGAGCTATTTGCAAGGTCATCCTGATGGGCCACTGGATTGTCCTGACTTCGTTCTGCACGTGCCCCCCTCCCCCCCCCCATACCTCCAGGACATTTGGCAATGTCTGGTGGAGTTGCTTTTTGGTGGTCACAATGGGAGGGGATGCTTCTGCCCTCTAGTGGCCATTGACGCTGGCGAACATCCTGCAGTGTGCCGGACAACCCTTCACCTCCGAGAGTCATCTGGCCCCTAATGTCAGAGGGCTGGGGCTAAGACACCCTGCTGCCAAGGAGGAGGGTTCATGCTGGAGAGCAGCGTGAATGAGGCAGACGCAACATTTCACTCCCAGTCCTTCCACTTGCTAGCAGCCAGTCACATACCCTCTGTGCCTCAGTTTCCTCATCTGTGTAGTGGGAATTATAATGGCCCCCATTGTTGTGAGGAGCACATGAGTAACTCATGCTGAGCACTTCGGACACAATGTTATTGGTGAATTTTCTGGGATTGTCTCACCAGGAATCCATTCAGAGCAGCAGCCCCAGATGACCCGGGCCCTGAACACACAGCCCAACTGTGTTTCGCTCCTGATTTTGTGGCTGTGCAGAGTGGTGGTTTCATGTCATCCTGAACTGCCAGAAATGATTCAGTGATCCTTGGGATAAGCAAGCCTCGGAGAGGAGAGAGCAGAGAGAGCAAAGGGAGGACATGTGAGAACTTCCAGCAGAGAAGAGCACTAATTACAATGTGGTTGTTAAGAGAGTCGCAAGTTGTGCAGGAGGCCAGGTTCAGAGCCCCTGCAAATAAGTGAACTCACTCATTTACCTGCAAAAAATACTTATTGATCACTATGCTAGTTATCTATTGCCATGTCACAAATTACCTCAAAGCTCAGGGGCTTTGAGTAACAAAAAAAGTAACAAATATTTGTTATTGCACCAATATATTACACCCAAGTATTCTTTGGGTCAGGATCTGGGACGGTTTAACTGGATGCCTCCACCTCAAGGTCTCTCACGGACTGCACCCAGGGCTCAGCTGGGGCTGCAGCGTCCTCCGAAGACCCCAGTGAGGCGTGGCGCATCCCAGGCATCTTCGTGGTGCTGTTGCCAGGTTGCGTTCCTCCCTCCTCGTTGGCCGGAGGTTCCGTGGCAGCTTTCTTCATCAGAGCAGGTGGGCAAGAGAGGAGGGGAGGCTGAGCAAGACCGAGTCTGAGTCTCTCTGGAATCTGATCTCCAAGTGACGTCCTGTCACTTTGCTGAAATCTGTGTCTTAAAAGTGAGCCACGTGGTCCCGCTCACACCAAGGTGAGAGAATCTCGCAGGGGCACGGACCCCAGAGCAGAGATCACCGGGGCCTCCCTTAGACGCTGCCTGCCACTGCCATGTGTTACATGGAGGCTGGAACAAAGGCCGGGTGTGACTGACCACGGCGTTGACACTCGCTTTCTCCGTGACTGTGGGCAGAGTGCTCTTGCCTCTCCGAGGCCCAGTTTTCTTCCCCTTAAAGTGGCGGCTGAACCGGATTCAGGGAGGGTAAATATTCGTGGTCCATCGCTGCCCAGGACAGCATGCCTGATCCTGACGTGGTCTTCCTGCGGGCTGGATGCAGCCTAGAAGCCTTGCTAGCACACAGCGCTGGTTTCTGATGGCCACCACTACTTGTGTGGACATCCACTTGCCATCTCTGAGCCATCCGTAAAGGGACAGGCGGCGGTTATGGCGCCTCAGGCAGCCCGTGGAGATGTTACCGTAAAGGAAGTTGGACGGTCCTCCTTCTGGCCGGGAGCCCATGGGGCCGGAGGCCAGAGTGGGGCTGGCTTGACCTGGGCTCGACCGTTGAGCTTTTGTCCGGTTCCTCCTCGTGGCAGATTTGACTCCAGTGACTCGCCTGCCTGATGGCGGCCTAAAAAGGGAGCGTAGGTCATTCTGGAAATGAGCTCCAGGGGCCTGAGGTGTTTCTGCATTCAGCGTATCTGACTTTCAAGTGATTCATTCTGTTCCTTCCTGGAACGTGCTCCAGGGCTCCAGGTGTTGGCTTAATTTGCTTCTGAGGTCTTGATAGCACCGGTTCATTGCTTCCAGTAGCTGCTGGGTGTTCTGTCAACAGGAGGAGAGCACATTTTCTGGGCTATGCAACCCTTTATCCAACCCATTAGACTTTTCAGCAACTCCCCCTCCCCCCTTTAAAGTTTCCTTTCCTGAAGGGCTGGAATGTTCAGAGGCAGTTTAATAGACATCGATTTACAATGATTTTTAGCCACTGTGCTTCAGGAGAGTTGAGAAGCCAGTAATTAATCCTTTCAACAGCTCATCCCTTTAGTTTTAAAATGACCTAGTAGCTGAATCGCTCATGCAGGCCAGGCCAGCCCGACCCAGTTCAGCTCCTCGCCTTCTGCTGCTTCATTCAAATACGTCTGCTATGAATTATTCAGGCCCTCTGCTGGGGCGAGTGGGTTCTCTTGTTGTAATATCTAATCAGCAACCTGGGAGGCCCGCGTCGTTTTCGCAGACAGCTGCTGCTGACCTAGGGCAGATGGATGCTGTTCTTTGGAAAAGGGTCAGATTCTGCCTTTTCAAGGAGGCTGGTTTGTCCTCTGATCCCGGAGGGACAGTGCTGATCCTCAGGCTTATCCAGGTCCCCTTTTGGTTGGTCCTCTCCCTGAGGCAGCAGATAATGACCCCAGGTCCCTCCCAGCTTAGGGACTCTGGCGTGACTGTTTTCCCCCCACTTACCCGCGTTCTGTTGCCTCCGTAACCAGTCAGCACAAGTGTAGTGGCGTGCAAGAGCACACATTTCTTATCTTATAGTTCTGCCTGTGAGACGCGTGACACAGGCCTTGCTGGGCTATGACCGTGGCGCCAGCAGGGCTGGTCCCTTCAGGAGGCTCCAGGGCAGAATCTGTTTCTTTGCCTCCTCCAGCTGCTAGATGCACCCACGCTCCTCAGCTCTCGGCCTCCTCCTCCGTCATAGGAGCCAGCAGCATGGCACCTCTCTGCCCCGCTCTGTCTCTGGTCTTTTTTCCTGCCTCCCTCTTCTACTTTTAAAGATCCTTGTGATTACATTGGGTCTACCTGGAGAAACCAGGACAACTGGCCTATGTCAAGGTAAGCTCACAAGCAACCTTGATTCCCCCATGCCATGTGACCTAACACATTTATAGCTTCCAAACGTTAGGACGTGGACATCTTTGGGGAACATCATTCTTGTCTGTGCTCCGGCTCCCTCATTCCTGGTTTTATGGAAATTTCCACTGAGAAGAAAACCTCTGAGAGCAGGCAGTCCAGCATCATTTTAAGGGTTGGCTTTGGGGACAGCCATAGCTGGGTCCACCTCACTTCTGCCCTCTGAGCTAAGAGAATGTGTTGGATGCCTGATGGCAGACGGCCAGCAGGCTCGTGGCTTCATCGTTCTGAGCCCCAGATTTTTCCTGCACAGCACGCCCGTGAATACCTGCCTCCCGGGCCTTAGCAAAGGTTAAGTGAGATGCTATGTAGAAAAGCAATCCCTGGTAACAGAGGTTGTGACCGTCATGTGTCTGTCTCCGGCCTGCGTGTGTGGGTACCACTCTGTTGGGAGGTGGGGACTGCGTCTCACTGATGACTTGCTGGCCCTTATGCAGGGGAGGGTGTGCGGGGTTGCTCGGGGCGTTCGAAGGATCCGCGAGCCCGTGCACTGGCTGGAGGGCTGTGGCACAGGGCTGTGGCTGCCGGTTCTCTTTGCTCGTCTCTCAAGTCTGGCTTCCTTCAAACTTATTCTCTTACTTTTGTGACATGGCGCCATGTGTGCATTAGAGGCATGGATGGACCTTTGTCTTTGTCTCTTTCAAGACCCCTGTGGATGATCTTAATCTCCGTCTTTGCGTTCTCTCGTATCCTCCAAGAGTCGGGCTGTGCCAGCTCATGTTTTTCCCACCGTAACCGGTGGGGGTAGTGGCTGTTGTCGCCGTTTGACAGACAGAAGGTGAAGACATGACGATCTGTCCCAGGCTCTGTGGTTGGTAAGTGGTGGAGCTGAACACTAACCCTAAGGGATCGAGAGCCTTTCCTTTGGGCTCTAGCTCGCCCTCCCCTCCGACGTCCGGCAGACAGCGGCTGCTCTTGATAAGCTTTGGGGCCCTCCCTTCCCCCTCGTATTTCTGTCTCCTTGTGTGGCAGCACATTCTGGGGCCACCCGCCTCCTCTTTGCTCTTGTCTCCGACACATGCAGGGCAGGGCGGCAGTCCCTGGGGCTGAACTGCTCCCTCAGGCTGCGGGCTTCTCCAGGCTCTCATGCGGCTGCTCACGGGGAGGGCAGGACGTGGTGCTGAAGCTCAAGGGCTGTTTGTCTGTTCCTCCGCTTTCCAGGACTCGCTTCTTTGCATGGGGTGGGGGGGGTGGTGCCCTGGGTTCGGGACTCTCGGTTTTCTGTGGCCGCCCCGCGGAATGTGTCGGTTCACGGTCCTTGTCCTTCTCCCTTTGTGCCATCAGTGGGAGCTTTCCTAGGCAGCCTCCTGTCTACTTTTTGGGCACCCTGGCCCTCTCTCTTCTGGTTCTTCCACTGGACTCCTACTTCATCCAGGAAAGTGTAGCATCAGCAAGAGAAGTAGCAACTTTCTGAAATGCAATGTGTGCAGATAAATTATTCAGTGACCCTCAGTCTAACTTTATTAAGGCCAGAACCATCCCTTTCTGTCAGAAACCAAAGACAGGGCAGGTTCAGCGGGAGGCCTTGGGACCCAATGGCTTCTGGGGCCTGAGGACTGTGGCTGGCCGTGGCCGAGCCCCGGTGTGTGGGCTTGCACTGGCCTCCCCTGTGTGCCCTTGGCCTGCGCTCAGACGAGCCTCCATGGCCCCTTCAGCCAGGCTGGGCTGCTGGGAGAGAGAGGAGTGAGGCACAGCTCCCGAGGGGAGGAGGGTCCTGACCCCATTCCCTTGTTCAGAGCCAGATTGGAGGCTGGAGCGTCTTCAGGTCAGAGCATCCGGGAGTGCGGAGAGGGGAAGGAGGGTCTCAGGCAATGCCTCCCACCACAGGCAGACCAGGTGGCACAGACTTAATCATGGTATTTAATATCATAATAGAGTTAAAGAATTTGTGGCATTTTAAATGATTTTCAGATTAATTTATATTCCAACATGATAATGAGGAGGTGGCTTTTGTCCAAGAGGTGAGATATGCAAAAGTAACCTTTAAGTTTCTCATAATTAACCTTTAATGATATTCTCTGGCTTTAGCAATATACTTCATGCTTCAAAACTGTAACAGACAGAAGTCAGTGCTTCTTGCCTCCAAATGCCTGGCAAAAGTGAAGTCACACTGACGTAGGAGTTTCTGCCTCTCAGCACTCTTGGTCTGAGGCAGGGGCTCAGTAGGAAAATGGGCTCAGTAGGAAAATGGCCACAGGAGCCCTTGGCCTTGTGGCCAGGAGGACCTTCGTTCTGATCTGTCTGCAAGCCGCTGTTTCTTATCGTTCATTGCTTGTCCTCTCTCCTTAGAGCCCCGCCCACTGTGGCGGCAACCAGCTGGCCTGCCAGCGAAGGGACCTTTCCTCGTCCTCACTCCTCTTGCCCTTTTGCAGTTTTTGACCCCGCAGACTCGATGGACCCGTCGCCAGAATTCTCTCTAACTGATCTGTGGAGCACCCAACACACGCCAAGTGCTGTAGACAAGGCTCTCATCCACGCTCAGAGCTCAGGTCCGCTCGGGGCGGGATGCACCCAGACCGCGGTGACAGAGGGGCCAGGAAAGGGCCCTGATGAAGGTGGGTGGGAGGCAGGACGGTAGGAGGGGAAGCGCCGCAGAGGGAGTGGTGAGCAGCCGGGGGGGGGGGGGGGGGCATCCTACCGTCAGAGTTCCTTCCCTCCGTCTTTTGTTCTTCGCCTTCAACTCCCATGCCTTCACCACCATCTTCAGGCAGATACTTTCGTGTTTGACCACTGACCCAGCCTCATGGAGGCATTAGTTCATTTTAAAAAAATCATCAAAGGTAGGTACTGACTTATAGGTCTTTCTACTTGGCGCCAAAGGTGTTTTGGTTTTCGCTGTGCAGGTCTGCTATTTGTGGGTGAGGTCCATAGGTTTTCTTAGGTGACCTTGGAATACTTCGCTTATGATTTCTTCAAAGCGGAGGGGAGACCAGGCCAGTTGGGAAGCAGTCTGGCTACAGAACCCTGCTGGCCTTCTGTGCCGCGCCCCGTCAGTGTGTTGCGGTTGCGCCAGTCCTCACTAACCCGGCAGCCTTCTGTAAGCAGCTTCACAGAAGCTGCCACCTTTCTTTTTTTTTATTATTATTTTTTATTTTTTTTACAGCCGTCTTTCTTATTGTCATATTTCACTATTCTATGTATTATTTAGTTACATAATTTCAATGTAAAGTACAGCCAACACAAATAATTTTGGAAATATACACAACTGACTTTTGAAAAAAGTTGATTTTGGCGAGAGAGAGAAAGGGGGAAGAGAAAGAGAGAGAGAGAGGGAGGCAGGGAGGGAGGGAGAGAGAAACTTTGATTTGTTTTCCACTTATTTACGCATTCATCGGTTGATTCTTGTGTGTGCCCTGACTGAGGACAAACCCACAGCCTTGGAGTATTGGGATGATGCTCTAACCAGCTGAGCAACCCAGACAGGGCCCACCACCGACATTTAATACACACGCAAACCCAACTCACGGATCAATAAATGCAGGGGTCCCGGGATGTAGTTACCACCTGTTGTAAAAGTGTTGGGAGATGTTCAGCACAGGGGAGCATTTGCCGATTCCATGGTATAAACGCCACCGTGCAGATTTCAAGTTACCAATGGTCAGACACCAACCAGCTCAGACCCCTCCTGAACCAGTGGCAGCTGGCTGTCCTGGGGTGAGCGTTGACTCCAGCGCTCGCTGCCACCCATCCCTTCCCCTGCAGTCTTGGGCAGGCAGCAGCCCAGGCATTGGATTTTCCAGAGGGGAGGAGAGGGGTGGTTTATCTGATTCCTGGATGGAGGACAGATGGTTAAGAGAGGTTTCACTGAACCTAGAAATCTGTGTATCTTAGCCCTCATTGTCTTCACACGGCATCTAGCTCCTCCTCCTGTGATGCTACTTCCCGACACCCACCCACCCCCTTTCTTCAGCACCACCCCTCCCTTGTCACATCCTCAGGCCCTTCACTCTGCTCTCTGCCGACAGGGGTCCCTGCTGGGCCTGCCCCCCTCAGATGGCGCTTTGAGGTTTTCTGGCTTTTTACTCTTCCTACAGAATTTCTCTGTTCTGTGTCCCAGCCCCTTAGGGTCCTACCAGGCAGTTGCCTGACTAATTTAATCAGCATTTTCAGCCAAGGTGTTAGCTTAAAGAGCCTTCATGTACTTCTGTGCCCTGCGGAGTGACAGGCTGACGCACTAGGGGTTTCAGGTCCCGGGGCACTGCTCAAATTCTCCCGTGCTTGAGGTCGTCTCTGTTGGCGGGGACGACTGTCTCCAAGGGCTGGGAACCCGTTTTGGAATCCCCGCACTCCTCTTCCTGTCCCCCCGGGGGTCCTGTCTGAAGCAGGGTCTCCTCATTTGGAAGTAGCGGGGGTCAGAATTAGACTTCAGATGCTTGGCATCCCGCTTTGTCTGCGCTTTGATGCTTTTGATTCTAATCAAAAGGTGGTTTTTAGAGTTAGAAATGTTTATGACTGTGTTTTCACACAGTGTTTGAAATTTTTCATTGTGAAAAAAATGCATGCCCTGGTGTGTGAGATAAAAGACCCCCGTCCGCTTTGCGAATGTGCACTGAACGTCAGAAGTGGGGGTGCGGCCAGGCGGCCCTGGAACCGTCTGCGTGTCGGGCGGGGGCGCGAGACCTCGACTGAGGAACTCGCACAATGGTGAGCTTGCTCTTCAGACGCACTGAATACAGACCCGTTTGTATGAAAAGCTGTGTTTGTTGAAAGATGAGCTGACTTCAGAAGCTGGTTTTTATGCTGAAGAGCAGACTGTGGCATGTGTAATGTACAGAGTTTGTCTTTGTGCGGAATGAGAAATAATTTGCTAAGCCAGTAACTTCGGTATTTCCCAGATTCCTGTGCAGTTTGTGCACAGCCTGGGGGCTGGAGCACAGGAAATCGCCTTACTTCACAGAGCTCTTAAAGGACCCCTGATGTCAGTTCAATTTTCAGAAATTAAAGGATTAAATGCTTTCTGTTTTCTCTGAAGACCAGCTAGCACTTGATCTGTTTCATTAAAATGACTCCTTTGGTGCAGTGTCTCCGCCAAACCAATCGAGAGCCATCTCGACACTGCCTAGGCCCCGCCTTTAGGTCCAGCTGTCATCCAGGCTGGGACCCAGACGAAAGCCAGTGAGGTGCTGGAGCAGCCTCTCAGCGCGAGCACTCGTGAGCCCAAAGCATTCAGCACAAGGAACAGAAACCCCCAGAGCCCGTGACCTCCCCACGCCCGAGCTCCTTTCTAAACCGCGTGGGCCTTGGGAGAGCCCAGCACTTAACAGAGGTGCCAGCGTGGCCTTTGTTTCCTTCCTGCTGAGTCTGAATCCTAGAGAGTGATGGTGGATGACCCCTGACCCCACAACACAGGGAAGAATGCTTGGGCAACTGTTTCTGTAGCAGGGAGGAGGGGTCTCGGGAGAGGCCCCTGGGTGCTGCAGCGGACGTTACTGAAGTTCTGCCTTTGGAGAATGACATGGTCTGGTGGAGCAGTAGTGAGAGGTGGAGCTCCTTTTTTTTTTTAAAGATTTTATTTATTTATTTTCAGAGAGAGGAGAAGGGAGAGAGAAAGAGCAATGTATGGTTGCCTCTCACATGGCCCTCACTGGGGACCTGGCCCGCAACCCAGGCATGTGCCCCGACTGGGAATCGAACCGGGACCCTCTGGTTCCCAGCCCGCGCTCAATCCACTGAGCTACACCAGCCGGGCTGGAGCTCCTTTTGAGCACTTGCAGCTTTTCTTTCCTGCCGTTCCGGGAGCATTAAGCCGTCCAGAACGGTGTGTGCGGCTTTTCCTCAGTTCCGCCCAGGCTGGCGCGCAGCTCGCACCGCCCTAATGCTCAGGGCAGGGGTTGATTTCTTCGTTCTAGGGAAGCCTGTGGGCAGTAGGGCGTGCTCTCTCAGGGAACCCTGGTGGCTAACAGCTGACCTAAAGAAGCGAAACCCGTTCATGCTTTGTCTGTTGAATCCTTACAGCCAGTCACCCCTATTGCCATTTTACAGATGGAGAAACTGAGGCTTAAAGATACTGAGTAACTTGCTTGAGATCACAACTGGTGAATGGAAGGAGGGCAGGAACCCAGATCAGTCTGACCCTGTTATTTGTTGCTATGTAAGAAATTTAAGCCACAGACTTAGTGGCTTAAAAGAACACATCTGTCGGTTTCTGTGGTGCAAGAATCCAGGCTCAGCTCCGTTGAGTCCTCAGCTTCAAGGTTTCTCACAAGGCTGCAGCTTTGGAGTCGGCTGGGGCTACAGTCCCATCTGAAGGCCCAGCTGGGGCGCGGAGGCTTCCAAGCTCGTGCGCTGTTTCAGGCCTCCAGGCCCTTAGTTCCTGACACGTGGGCCCCTCGAATGTGGCTGCTGGGTTCCTTGAAGCGTGTACAGTACATCAAGAAGGCAACAGAGAGTCTCCTAGCAAGACAGAAGTTACAACGGCGTGCAAATCCATCCCAGAGCGGTGCCCATCCCTTTGCTGTCCTGTCTTGGTCAGAGACAAAGCTCCCTTCTCCACACACTCCAGGGGACGGGATTCTGTTGGGTGTGACCCCTGGGAGGCGGGGCGACTGAGGCTTCTTTCGTTGGTCCACCGCAGCCCAGGCCCTGCCAGCCCCTCCGTGGAGCGGAGAGGACCCAGCATGGTGATAGTTTGGAGATGTGCCACGTTGGCTGAGAAGTTTAATTAGACTGTCTGCTTTTAGGTGATACAGATTCCATTGTTTTCTGCAGCTCTGATGTTATCAGGGACAGAATTAAAATCTCTGAGCCACACTTTTGATTAATGTATGAGATGCAATATTACACATTTCATAAAATTATCTTTCAAAGAAAGTGAATCTGCTTCCAGGAGAGATGTCAAGGGCATAGGTTGTTTTGCAGAAGCTCTCTCACTTTTGGCAGCTAAGGGAAGCCTGCGATTCTGCCAGTGGTGTTGAGCATCCAGATGGCCTCCCAAGGGCCTGGTGCCACTATTTGAGGGGTAAGAATCTCCAACAGAAGTCAAGTCGAGCATGGCGGCGGGAGAATTGAGTGCAGTGGGAAGCCAGGATCACGGTGCAGGTCTGTGGCTCTGAGTCACCCTGGCTCTGTACCTGGGCTGGCCCAGCACTGGGTGGAGTGGGACAGAGCATGATTGAGCCATGAGTGTAAGGGACCCCGCGGGGACCTCCCAGGACATCCTGTAGAGAGGCCAAAAAATTAGCCTCGATTTTCAATGTGCAGTAGGTGAATCAGGTGGATTAAGTGAAGCTCTAATTTGGTCAGTAATTAGGCGTTCCTGTTAGCGGAGTACTCCGGCCACTAGAGAGCAGCCATCTGCACCTGTGGAAATGGTCAGTGTTGGAAGAATTAGAAAACCCTAGGGTCAGGGGTGTCGTGCACGAGTGCAAGTGTACACAAGAGCTGTGATCAGTCACCACTAATCCACTTCTCCCTGATGATTCATGGGCACATTTCGGAGTTTTGGGACATGCAGGGTTGTTACTGGAATGTTAGGTCACTTCCGGCCCGAGGGTGCGGCTAGAAAGAACACACCATTCCGCCCTTCCACGGTGCTCTCTGGAGTGGGGGTCACCCGGCCGGGACAGGAGGCCAGCACATCAGGTTCTGGCAGCCCTTCTGGGGTGCGCTCCCTGTTCTTGGTTGTTGCTCAGACTTGGGAAATGACCCATGGTGGAGGGAAGAAAGCCATGAGGTGGGTGCCCGCTCCCTCCTCAGGAGTCACTCTGTGTCCCTGGGTTTTTCGGGGTTTGATGAGGTGAGAGGCCTCATCTAGGGAAGGCACTGCTTTTGTCCTTTGATTCCCTCCCTGCTGTCACCTTCTCCCAGGGGCTTGTCCTCTGGCTTGTCAGTCACTCACCCGACCGCTCGGGAGTGCTTCAAGGGAAGGACCTATGGGAATGCCTGCACCTGTGGGAACGCCTGCGCCCTTGGGAATGGCTGCGCCCTTGGGAACCCCTGCACCCGTGGGAACGCCTGCCAGCAGAGCAGGAAGCTCTTGGAGATGCAGTGGAGAGTGATCTGGGCTCCAGAGTGGCCGAGTGGGAGTGGGTGCTACTTGTGCGTCTGCCCCTGTCCCCTTCCCCTGCAGCAGCTGAAGTCCTTGGATTTTCTTCCCTTCTGACAGCACTTGAACTCTGTCCACCACCCCCATCACCCTGCCTTCCCCCAGCCACTGCACTTCAGACTAAGTGTACATGGTGGTGTGCACCCAGTCAGACGCAGTTCCCCTGCCCCCAAGGAGCTCAGGTCTGTGAAGGAATAGACAGAGAGCTTGCGAGGCAGGATATAAAAGCAGGGGCAGGGTGTGACGGGCATCGCTGCGGACCTGGCACGTGTGCTCTCCAGAGGATTCTGAATTGTTTCCTGTAGAATCTGCACAAATTCGTTGACGGATGGGGGACGGGCCCCTGTAGCCAAGGGATGGCACGAGTCAAGGCATGGGGGGATGGAAGCTCTTTCTTCCTTCCTCTCCACCCAGCGCTCCTCATGGAGACCCTGTGCCCCTCCCCATGGGGGTGCAGGAAGTTCCCACTCACTTTTGATCCAAGTGAGCTCACAGGAAAATTTCTGGAGTGAGTGGGTTTCCCTCCTCAGAGGCTATTGGGTTTGAGAATGGCTTGGAGCCTGATGCTGAAAGCAAGACTGCCCAGGCTGCCCCGTCCTTGGACCCTCCCCGTCCCTGTGGCCCGGGCTGGAGCGCGGCGCCATCCCTGAGTCCTCTTGCTCTCATCCTCTACCATGCCTGCCCTGCCCCGGTGCCAGCTGGACACTGCAGCGGGCCCCTGCAGCCACTGTCCCCACTGAAGCAAGGTGATTCTGACCACATCTCTTTAGCTTTTCCCAGGATGGAACTCCAGACACGATCTGCTAGCAAGCCCAGGAGGCAGGCCTCAGCCTGCTCCCCTCCCCCACCCCTCTGTGATCTTGGACACTGCATTTGTTTCCTGGGGCAGCCGTGGCAAAGCACCAGCAGCTTAAATAGTAGAAACCCTTTGTCTAGGTTCTGGGGGCCGGAAGTCCGGCTCCTGGGAGCTGTGAAGGAAAACCCATTCCCTGCCCCTCACCTGGTGTCGGGGCCCTCGGGCACTCATTGACTCTCAGGTGGCCTTCTTCTCCTGGTGTCGCTTCATCGTCTCCCCTCTGACGGGGTCTGTCTCTGTGTCCACATTTCCTCTCTTTATAAAGAGAACAGGCATCTTGGATCAGACCCACCTTAGTGACTTCATCTTAACTTGATTATCTACAAAGATCTGATTTGCAAATAAGGTCACGTTCACAAGTGCAGGGGTTAGGACATCAAACTCTTTTGGGGGACACAGTAGCCCCTTCGGAGCTGAACCCTTTGGTGGAAACCTCCGCCCGTCTGTGGGCGAGGCCTGTGAGGCTGCATGCAAGGCCAGCCAGGGTGGGGTCTGTGGGCTTTGCTGGGAAGGTGTCTCATGGGTCAGCCTGAGAGTGTGAACTTGGTCATGAGCCCTGAGGACATGCCCACCCCAGTCACTCCTGCTTCTCCTCTAGGGCTGTGTCGGTCAGAGACGGGAGCAGGTTCGGGGGCACAGGCCTGCCACTTCATATCTGCTGCCTTGTCTGTGGTTGGCCTGCTGGATACCTTGTCGTTCTTCACATTTCGTCCCCAGCGGGCAACTCCATTGAGCAGGAGAGCTCAGAGTGCTGTGTCCAGAGGCCACACTGGGCAATGAATGCTTTGGTCCAGGGTCCTGACCTCCTTCCTGTGCTGCTTTCCTCCTCCTGGAATGAGCCCCTCCCTCCCAGCCACCTGTCCGGGGCTGCATTCTTCCCTCCAGCCCCTGGGACAGCGGAGGAGCAAGCTCATGCTCCCTCTTGCTGTCGGAGCAAGTTCCTGACCTGGAACACTCTATCCGTCCTCCTGTGTCTGGATCTTTGCCCTGCTCTTCGATGCCCTTTTCCACGTCCACCACCCCATTCCGTTGCTCTTCCTTGTGAGGAAATTTGATGTGGCTTGTAGATGACACCTGAGCAACCACAACGTATTCGGCAGACATTTATTCCCTTGCCTATCTCTCACTTGGCTGCGAACTCACTGAAGTCAGATGATGGGATATTTATACTTGATGTTGCAAATGGGGGACACCCAATAAATTTGTTGACTGAATTTTTAGGCTTTGCCCTACCGGTAAGTGTTAAGCAGATTGCCTGAAGTCCACCGTGGGTCTCCTTCTTGAGTCCTCGTGGTGAAGCGTGGTGCAGATGGTACGGTTGGACTCAGTGGGTGTGTATGGAATGACCGAAGTGGCTGAGAGGATTTAACATCTGCCTTCCCAAGTTTGATGAGATTTAGTGGTAAACTCTTAGAGAACAAAGACTCTCCCACCCCGGTCTCTAAAGAAATGACTTTTTATTGCTGTAAACCTAGAGAAGTGGGGTCAGGAAGGGAAGGGGAAGAGATCGTATGGGGGAACTTTTCCTGGTGCCCTAATGCTCCTCTGAGTGCTGTCTGCACCCTGCTCTCTCTTCTGCCAGCCTGCAGGGAGTGCTGAGCCTCGTTTTCCCCATCAGATCAAATACTCGATTTCAGAGTGTGAAGCCCCTGGCTGTCTTCCATGCTCTACCCCAGGCATTACCTGCCCCCTGAGTAGGGTCCCCAGGAGGCAGTTTCTCTGCTTCCATACCATGTTAAGATGGAGCGCGTGTTCACACCTGTTGAGAAGGTTGAGCCAGGTGTCGGGCCAACCTCTGCCTGCTTGCAGAGAGAGGGCTGTCCCTACCCCCAGCCATTCTCCTCCAAGTCAACCTGAGGGACATGAGGAGATTTGCCAGGTCTCAAGATGCTGTCTGTTCATCTACCCATTCATTTGATGCTGATTGAGTCCCTCCCGTGTCCCAGGTGCCATCCTGGGCAATGAGGGTCCAAGAGTGGTTAGGACCAGTTCCTGCAATAGTGGGAAGGAGAGGAGGGCAAAGGCTATTTGGTGGGGCGGGGGGCAGAGGGGGGGGCTGACAGGTCTAGAGACAAGAGAATGAGCCTGGAGTGACTGGGGGACGTGGGGTTCAGTAGGACCAGAGCGCAGGGTTATCGGGGGCTGGAGGTTGGGGAAACAGGCCCTGGTGGCCCTCATATGTCACCTGAGAAGAATTCCAGCTTGGACTCAAACCAGGTCACATGGCAGAGGCTCCAGGCCGTTTTCGCTTCACCTTCCTCCTGAGGCCCAGCGACCTACAGACCCTGGACGCAGGCCTTCCTGTCCTCGGGGGCCACCTCCGACCGAGGGCCTGGCAGAGGTTTCCCCACCTGCCCCTGTCCCTCCTCTGCCCTGATTTGATCCGCCACCGCCCTCTGCTTAGGCAGCTCACGACATGCAGCGGTGTTTAATTCTAAACTCTGCAAACTTGGAAGATTAAATAATGGATTTTGTGATCTGCCGAGCTTTGTCCTGGACAGAATGATGAGATGTCAATTGGGAAGATTTAAATATTGGTGAGTTTTAACTTTCGTATTGATTGGGCAGTGACATATTTTGAATAATGATTCACATTAAAAATACAAGGATTCATATTGATCATGCAGTATCTGGCTGTATTAAAATAATTGAGTGATCCTTAGAACTTGGTATGCTTCTAAAATTTGGTTTCTCCTAATAGCTGAAGACCCGACCGATGCATAACTTGCAGAGATGTTTGAAACTCCCACATCTGCTTGTCTGCACTCTTCTGTTCCCCCACGGGACCGCCGCTCTTTGGGGGGGCACTGGCCAGAATGGGGTCTTGAGGACAGGTGGCTGTCTGTATGTGGAAGCCAGTAGAGGTGGGGAACCCCGTAGATGTGGGGCACCCTGGGGAAATTCTCTGACTGTTCAGCTTCTCCTGGGTGCCCCTGGCTGTGGTGTGAAGGGAAGACCAGAGAGGATTTGGGGTTGCTTTGCCTTTTGTTTTCACTGAGCCTGAAACTGCCCCCTTGGGATCAGAGACCGGCCCCTAGCCGTTGAGGGCGTTTGCACGCACTCCCTCACCTCAGCTCTGCCCTTCTCACTGAGACTGGGCTGTGCTGTCTCACTGTGTCCAGGCTACCTTTCTGTCTGGTTTTCTTTGCTCCTGTCCATTGGCCTCCCCTGGGGACTCTCACAAGGCCCAAGAATCAAGCATTTAACAGAAAGAACTGCACTAGTCCCCCTTGTCCACAGGGGACACATTCCAAGACCCCCGGTAGATGCCTAAAACCATGGATAGGACTGAACACTGTAGGTACTGTGTTTTTCCTGTATGTGCATGCCTGGGATAAAGTTTAATTTCTAAATTAGGCACAGGAAGAGATGAACAGCAATGACTAATAACAAAATGAAACAGTTATAACAGCGTTCTGTAATCGAAATTATGCGGACGTGGTCACTGTCTCCCACCCTCTGGGCATCACAGGAGCGCCCGCCCTCACCTCAGCCCACTGTCCCCTCATCTCCCTGACCCCCTGCTCCTTCGAAGCTCATGCCATCAAGGTCCTACCGCCCAATATCCTTTCTTCTTGCGATTAATGCAGATTCCTGGATTCCCTGTGTCTCACCCTGTGAATATTTTAGCACGTGATTGCTGTCTCTTTCCAACACCACACCTGTCATGTTCTTGGTGATTTTAATATCCACATAGAGACCCCTTCAAAACCCAGGAGTATGTTAGGGTAAGTAACACTCTTTGAAGGTACAAGCAAACCTCAGAATCTCAGTTGCTTCATTCAGTCAGAGGTTATTTCTCTGCTACACCCAGTGTGCTTTCGCGGCTCTCACTGGCAGATCCATCTTCGTGCCTCCGAAGGCCTGTGTCCACGCAGCCCAGTGAGACCGGCGAAGATTGCAGACCACTGCTAACTGGTCCATTTCAAACATGCAAGGCCTCCCCCGGCCCCGGGGCTGCCCAGAGATCCCGCGCACTACTCCGTTTAGACCTGTGCCAGACCGTGTCCCCTCTCAGTTGTATCTCTCCCTGCTCCTCTGCCTCAGCTCTGACTCTGCTTCCCATTTCCGTGAGAGAACAGAGTACATCGGAAGGGAATTCCTGCACGTGCCCGTCAGCCCATGTACCTACTCTCGTGTGTCTGCATCTGCACAGGCAGCCTTCCCTCCTGCTCCTGGGGCAACCTGCATGAACTCCCCACCACTGCAATGGTTTTATCTGCAGGGCAGACCCCACCGCCTCTCCCCTGCACAGGGCTGTCCTTCCCGCGGCCGTTCCCTCTCTCTTTCCCCGCCAGTCTCCCCCTCTGTCAGATCATCCCTGCCAGTCAGTCTGGAGTGTCTCCTCTCTTTCAACAAAAGTGCCCCTGCAGCTAGCACGCCTGGCGGCTCCCTCTGCCGCAGATGACCTGGGCGTTGTCTCATCCGTTCTTCCCCGTCCTGCCCCTCCAGTTTCCCTTAAACCCCATCAGGCATCTGTCTGTTTCTCTCTGTAGGAAAAGCTCCTGTTACGGACACCAAGTCCAAGGTCGGTCTCTGTCCTCGCCTCAGTGTCTGACTAGCATTTGATGTAACTGGCCCCTCTTCCTTGTGAAGCCCTCTCCTGGGTCACTCCTGCTGCTCCTTTCCTGTCTCCCTTGAGTATCTCCTTCTCTCCGCAGCCTCTGACCACTGCGGAGCGCCAGGACTCAGCAGCCGTCACAGTCTCTATTTCCCTACCCAGACGCTCCCTGGACACCTCTTCCAGCACAGACCCTCAGGTTCACACACCAACTGTGTGCTGATGACTCCAGCCCCAGCCTTCCCGTGACCTTCAGACTCCTCTGTCTGCTTGGGTGTCAAGTAGGCATCTCACTCTTAACGTGTTTAAAACAGGACTCGATTTGCTCCCTCCTAAAATGCTCACGCCCGCAGCTTTCCCATCTCAGAAGGCGTCCACTCCAACTTGCCCTAATGCCTGCAGGTCACCTGGACTCCTTTTTCTGTCTCTTCCCTCATCTACTCCATCAGCAGATCCTGTTGTCTCCACCTTCAAAGTGGAACCAGGAGCCACTATGCCTCCCAAGCCCTCGCTGTCGTGGCCCGCCCCACCCACATCTTTTCTCCTGCGTGATCAGTGGAGCCTCTTTCAGGGTTTCCTTCAACCTCACATTCAGCCGAGTCACCCCACTGCTCAGAAGTCCCCAGTGGCTCCCATCTGATTCAAGGGCTGCAGAGTCCTGCTGGATCTACTGCTGCCACCCTTGTGACCGTGTCTTCCTCAGCCGCGTTATTAAATATGCCAGCGTCCTCCTGACTCGAGGCTTTTGAGCGTCCTGTCGCAGCGCCTCTGCGTGGCGTGCTCTATCCCCAGGTGTCCTCACGGTGCCCTCCCTTACTTCTTCACATGTCTCCTCAAGTGTCACCTTCTCCAGGAGGTTCTCCTTGACCACCCTCCAGAAGATAGCACCTGTCCCTTCTCTCTTTCTCCTCCCTCACCTGTCGCCTGGCTCTGTGTTTGTTACTTCCTGTGTCCCTTGGGTAGAACTCGAAGAGCAGCCTTCTGACTCCTTTGCTTGCTGCTCTGCTCCCGGCGCCTCCTGGAGCGTGCGGTTTGTTGTAGAGACTCAGCAGACTTTTTAGAACGGATCAATTTTAACCTTTGTCTGTGATTAATAAACAGTAAAATCCTCTGCCCTTCTTTGATATTAATCTGAATTTCAGAAATGAAATGTAATGACTGAGAAGAAATACATTACTTAAAATTTGAACGTGCATTTTTATCATTAATAACTACTATAAAAATTTATGCTAATTTTTAACGGCTCAAACTGTACAGAAATGCGCAATAAAAAGTGAAAGACGGCCCCTCTGCATTCTCTCCCGTCCCTCTGTCTTCCCATCACAATGTCCACAATTGCTCCTCCTGGCTGACAGTTTGTACATCATTTCTGTGCACGGGTAACGGGCACGCACAGTTACCATGGCTTCTTGTTCCGTCACACAGAGATCACTTTTCTCACTTTAAAATCTCTACCAGAGGTATTGCTGTGCTGGTACCTCTCGCTCTTCTGTGACGGCCCCCTGGAGGGTGTTTAACCCCCCCTTCCCCAGGGGTGAGCCCCACTTCTGTGTCAAACAGAGCCCCTCCCTGGAAAGGCTGGATTCTCTGAGGGTGACGTTTCCTTTCTGGCGCGGTCCCTGTCACTCTCCGCTGCCTCCTTCCGCCTGTAGCGTCGCTCTGTTCTTTCCTGATCTGTAGCGCGCACGTTCCTCTGGGACCAGGCATCGCGCATCTTTCGTGGTCCCGTGTCTTCCTAGGTGTGGGCTCAGTCAGTGCTGGATGGATGGATGGATATGTGGGAAGTGAAAAGATCGGGTTCTCTCATTTTCTTCCCCCTAAGCGACACCTCAGAGTGCTTTATAACTCAAATTGTGCAGGTTTGCTGGCTGGGGCATGAGCTTTCTTACTTTAGTCCGTCAGGGGAAGTTGTCGGCATTTCAGAAAACAAATAATAGCAAGAACAATGGAACAACGATAAAAATTACAGTTACCACTTACTAAGTGTTTAAGTGGACATTGTGCCTAAAGGCTTTATGTACATCGTCTCCCTTAATTTTCCAACAATGTATATAATTTAGACACTGTGATTATTTTCATTTTGTAAAGTAGACACAGAGAGGTGACATACCTTGCTCAAGAACGTACAGCTGGTGGTGACAGAGCCGAGATTCAAACCTGGGCTGCCGGGCCCGGAGCCCAGCTTCTCAAGCCCGACCTCGCCCTTCCCGGTGACGAACCAGGTATGCGTGGCGTTGTTCCCTCCTGTTGGAACTGGTTGCATTTTTAATTGCAGAAAGTACCCAACTTGTGATTAATAGATTAATATGGCAACTCCCCCCTCTTAGAAAAATAGTTCTTTAATTTACACATAAAATGAGTAGTGAAAAGACTCTCTCCACCTCCAGAGTTACTAACGCTCTTTCTAGCTCCAACTTCCCCACCCCTGAAAAAGAAAGAAAAACCCCAGATATCCCTTACGTGGCTTCAAAAGGGTCAGCCGAGCTTCCTGATGACTTGATTTCTGACTGCAGTTTTTTGCTTTAGCAAAAAGAAGATGTTCTCCTGAGTTACACCCAGGAGAATAAACATTTAGGCCCCAAGTGGTTTGTTATGTAAGCAGTAAACACTTTGGACAGAATCATCAACTGTTTGTCAAACTCTGGGTTTTACAAAACTGAGTTTAAAAGAAACAAACAAACAAAAAAGCTATCTGCGGAGATTTTGTTAAAGTTCCACTTGGTTAGCAGGCTTGCAATGCGCACTGTAACAAAGCTTTAATATAATTAAATTTTAAATTCCATGTAGAATCTAGCGGGTAGGCAGATGTACCGGTATGTTAAACTTTATGTCGCTTGAAAATGGTTTTCAACTACATCAGAGGGAGCCCATCCAGCTGTAAAATTATCAGCTTTACGATGCCGTATCACAGCTCTGATCTTTTTCTTTTAATTAAAAATGTACCTTAAAGTTGAACCATCCCCACTCTGCTACCTCTTCACCTCTTTCTTAAAATTTACTGGCAGCGGATGAAGTAGCATGACTGTTCTGTGAGTCTGCGGGGATGTTTACGGAGGAAAGCGCTCTTGGATTAAATAGTAATTTTTGTGGCCCCTCTCCAGGCCAGAGGGCAGCCCTCACATATCTGGTGTTGTCTGGGCCGTGACGCCTTCGGTGGTCAAAACTTCTACCCTCCTGCAGCCAGTGCCAGGAACAGTGAGAGTAAAGGGCCTTTGCAGAGGCAGGGGCCGATGCTTGCCCCACTCTTCCCTACCTGGCCAAGGTGTGCACAGCCTTCGGGAGGTGTCTGCTCCCAGCGTGACACATCAGGGTCTGTGGGAGGACCCTCCTCATGCTCTCCCTGAAAGCTTTTCTTACTGACTTTCTAATGACTGATTTCCCCCCCGGGAACATTATCCCTTTAATTTGATGTTCCATTCTCTGTTAAAATACAGACCACGGCCGGACAGGTGGTCATTCATCAGTCATTAACCCCCAGATCCTTCAAGACCATAAAGACAGTGGGATCAGTGGCCAGGAAATGGCATTTCAGAAAGAAAAGGACACAGAAGGGCAGAGTGGGTGGGGGACCCTCCCCACACCTGACTTAGCTAATTAACAGCTGGGAACACACTCAGTGTTACTTTTTCAGTGAGATCAGTCTTATAAGGTGCCTGTGATGGAACCTGGCACCCAGCAAGCACTGAGTAAATATTGGCCATTATTAAGGTTATGAATATTTTATTGTTCTAATTATAATCAGATCCTGGTGGGTCCTCTCTGGGATCCTTCTGGAACCTGCCAAGAAGCAGAAGGAAAGACAAGCATTTCCTTACAGGGCCGGGAAAACCGGGTGGCGTTCAGACAAGGATGAGACCCGAGGGATCGTCTCATTTAGTGCCCCCATATTTTCAGAACAGAAAACGGGGGCCCTTAGCAGAGAAGGGACTTGCCTAGAACACAGAGTGAGCCAAGGCGGAGTTGGCTCCTCCACCTTATCCCAGCTTCCTGTGCACCGGGAAGGCCAAGGCTAAGCTGCTAGGATTTGGCTGTTCCTTGCAGCCCCAGTTACTTTGTTGGGACCACTGCCCAAGTACCTGCTGCAGTCTGGAGAGTCCTGCCAGCTGCTGCCCCTCCCAGGCTGGAGGCAGAATGGCCAGCCAAAGAGGCTCTCCTCTGACGTTGAAGAACCTTGGGTGTGCAGCAGCCTCTCCGCCTTCCCTAGACCCCACGGGGCACCCCGTAGCACCCACAGCACGCTCCGTCCGGGATGCGCCGCGCCTGCCCTACATTGGGTGGTGTTGTGGCGGGCTCTGTGGAAGCACTGCTCCAGGGCCTGCAGCCCCTCAGTAACCGGTGTCTGCGGGAGGGCTGTGCTGCGGGGCTGGGCATGGCAAGGAATGTGGTTAAAGGGTGCTGCTCGGAGCTCAGCCTGGAGCGCTCTGGGGGCTCAGGAGGGCTCCAGCTTCCCTGGCCCTGCCGGGGCTCTTGGTCGGTTGGTCTGGGGAACAAACCACACACGTATGCATCTGGGACAGGTGATGAATGTCTACAGCCAGGCCGCTTGTGTTGTGGGTGCTTCTGGGAGCAGGCAGGCTTCACGGGGTGCTGGCTTGGAAGAGGGGCCATGGCTCCCTGGTGGGAGGAGGAGTGCCAGCAGCAAGGTGAGGTGAGCCCCAGGACTCAGACAAGCTTGGGGCCAGGGGAATGTTGGTAAGAGCAAGGCCTTAGACTTCGGGGCTAAAGGTCAGACATGGTGCACAGGTGTCAGTCTCCCTGATGATCAGTTGTTACATATTTTGAGTATCAGTAGCATCCTCAAGTAGTAGTCTCCAGGAGATGCAAAACCCTTTCTGAGACACCTTCGAATGTCCCAGGTGCTGGCGGGGTCAGGCTCTGACGAGGACCCTCTTCCTGGCTGACAGACCAGATGGCCACTTCCTGTTTTGCACTCAGCAACCTTTCCCTTTCTCCTTGCAAGGCCATAGGCCTATGGGATGAGGACCCCATCCTTGTGACCTTATTAACCTTAATTACTACTAAAATATAGTCAAGTTGTGGGTCAGGGCTGGAAGATAGGAATTTTGCGGGGTGTATGCTTTAGTCCCTGGCACCATGCCACAGGCCCCAATACACACTCCAGTGGCAGCATCTTAAAATTTGCCCAGTAGGTATATGCTTGTGATTTCCATATTGTAAGAACTTAGCCCTCGTCTCAAAAGCCTGTTATAAGACTTAGCTCTGCAGATGTCAGATCTTGCAGTTGTGACGGGATACCACTCAAGATAATGGCTTAAACTGCTGTGACTACCAGTTCGGTCTGGTGATCTCCATAAGCCTCCCCAACTGGTGCTGGCCGAGGTCAGCCAGCTGCGCGTCTTCTCTGAATAGCACTTTATCGAACTGGCGCCGCTGAGGCTCTTCCCTAGAATTTGAACAACTGGAAGTTGTCATTGCCTCTCACACCAAACCATGAGGTAGCCTTGCTCATTTGTTCCATTTCACAAATGCAGAAACAGAGAAGGGGAGGTCCAGTGACCGGCTCAGGGGTGCACAGCTGGACTTGAACCTGGATGGGCTCTTTCTCCCAGAGTCGTGTCCCATTTGCCGCATGACTGGGCAGGGAGGGGGTGGTAGTGGGAGGAAGGAGAGACTCAGTGACTGGCCAAGATCCTTCCACCGAGAGAGTCCTTTGTCCAGGGCCCTTCTCCCTGCAACCCCCCAAAACCCATATTAATCTGACATGTGGAGATGCCCCCTTTCCCCTGGGGCCATCCAGACCCAGGGCAGAGATGACACCTCCTGCTGCTCCTCTGTGGCTCATGTGGGACTCAGGTCCCTCTTCTTCTTCCCTTAAATTAGGATTTTGGTGAGCTGTCAGCTTATTCATCTTTTGTATTTATGGAAACCACTAAAGACTTCAAAAAAGGGTTTAATTCAATGTGAGGTTCTATCTTTGAAGAAATTTGTTTAATAGGGCAGGGAAAATTGGGCTTTTAATATAGGAGGAGCATAGCTGCTCTGTAATGTAAAGAAAAAGTGGAATAGAGATTGGGAAGTACCAGTGAAGCCACTGGGCTGGGAAAGAGGGCAGCTCAGGAACCCAGGGGAGCCGAGCCCAGCAGAGGCCTCCTGGGCCCACGGCGGCCCCTGGGCAGGCAGGGGCACAGGGAACTGGCAGCCCAGCGTCTGGTGGCCCTGGGCTGGTGGCAAGAGCCTGGATGATGGGGTGGAGCAGTATGAATTCACAGGTTTGTGAGCCCTGGGGGCCGGGCGGTCACCCAGGTGCGCACAGCCAGCAGTTGAACAAGGGCGTCCTGGAGGGTCTGGGAAGCCTCAGACTGAGCGTGGTGACAGGTTGCCTTCAAGGGAAACAGAGAGGGGTGTTTTGTAGTGAAGAGGAGAGCGTTTCAGAAAAGCATGTCCCGGGTTCAAATCTCCTTCTGCTGTTTCTGAGCTGTGCGACCTTGGGCCAGTGTCTGAAGCTGCCTGAGCTTCAGCCTCTTAGTCGGTACAGCAGAGGTGGGTCCTGCACTCTTGGCTGTGGCAAACACAAATCATCACTTCCCTTTACTGAGCGCTTACTACGTGCATGGCACTGCGCCCAGTGCTTGAACAGAATCGTCTTCCTGTAGTGAGAAGCAGTTTCTAAAGAACCAGCTGGTACCTCACCCTGGGAGATGCTCAGTAATAATGGCAGTTCCTTCTTCCTGCCCTGAGAACTGGGCAGCCAGTTCTTTCAGAAGCAGCCGCAGGCCTATGATCCTGCCTGAGGTGCCCCAAGCAACAAGCGCATGGCAGGCCCTCTGCCCTGAGCTGCTCCTGAGCACGTGCCACCCTTGGCCACGTAGGTGACCTGGCCTGGAGTCTCAGGCGTTACTTTTCACAAGAGTTCAGGGGGAAAGCAGGTATGAAAGAGGTGAAAAGAGAGGAATGTGGAAGAAGGCATCTTTCCATTAAGAAAGGCAGCCCTTCTCCCCATTAGGAGTCTTGTCTAGGACTGTCCATTTCATTGGTTTATGGAGACAGAAGTCCATGGTATTTGGTGGTGTGTGGATGCCTCTGAGCAGGATGCCCACTGCTATGGTCTGCCTTTCCCTCCATGCAGAAACCCACTGCACCCTGAAGCCTCCTCTGGGGGCTCCGAACAGGGCCCAGACACCTACCACTGGGGCGCAAAGATCTGTCCTGGGGCCTGGGGCTGGGTTCTCACTGTGACAGCTGTGGAAGGGACGGCCTGGGGTGGCGGATGGGGGAGGGAAGAAGGGCATGGCATGGTGGGTCTCTGTCACACGCCTGTACACGCATGCACACACACACTTCCTCTCCCACTTTTGCTGAGTTCTAATGAGGACCTAGAGGACTTTTTCTTCAAATCTTAGTCCTGCTTCTTTTCCTGCTTTTTAAAATAAGAATCAAGACTTTACTTTTCAGAGCAGTTTTAGGTTCATAGCAAAAGTGAAGGAGAGGTACAGAGATTCCCCACATACCCACAGTCCTCACACACGCTCAGCCCCCTCCGCTCTCGACATCCCTGTCCAGATGGCACACATATTACAGTTGGCGAACCTGCGCGTTGGGGGTCGCTCTGGTGTTCGACGTTCTGTTCTGTGGGCTTGGACACACGTCTGCTGACAGGTAGCCGTCAGTGTGGTGTCCCGCAGAGGATCTGCACGGCCCCGAATAGCCTCAACGCTCTGCCTGCTCTCCGCCCCCCGCCCCAGCAACCACTGGTCTGTTCACTGCCTCCACACGTCTGCCTTTTCCAGAAGGTCATGTAGCGGGAACCACACTATGCAGCCTCTGCAGATTGGCTCCTTTCACTCAGCAACATGCATTAGAGGTTCTCCGTCTCTCTTCAAGGCTTCACAGTGTATTTCTTTTGAGTGCTGGATAATATATTCCATTGTCTGGATGGACCACAGTTTATTCGTCCACTCAACTACTGAAGGACATCTTGGTTGCTTCCAGGTTTGGGCGATTATGAATAAAGCTGCTATAAACATCCGTGTGCAGGATTTTGTGTGGACATAAGTTTTCAGCTCCTTTGGGTAAATACCAGGAAGTGTGATTGCTGGATCGTGTGGTGAGAGTATGTTTAGTTTGGTGCGAAACTGCGAAACTGTCTTCCAAAGCGGCTGCCTCGTGCTGCGTTCCCTCCGGCAGTGAGTGAGATTCCTGCCGCGCCACGTCCCCGCCCGCATTTGGGGCTGTCGGAGTTCCGGATTTTGGCCATTCTCATGGGTGGGCAGTGGTATCTCGCTGTTTGAGTTTGCATTTCCCTGAAGACATCTGAAGTGAGTGTCTTCTGCACTCACCTGCCATCTGTGCGTCTTCTTTTTGGGGGGAGGTGTTCTTGTCTTCTCAGCGCTCCCCCCTACCCCCCCAGCAGAGGCCTAGCATCTGTACTCACCACCAGACATCTCTACCTGTCGGGGGGTGGAGTGGGGCCAATCCCAGCTTCACTGCCTTCTGGGCGTGCAACCCTGTTCCAGTCTGGGGTGCAGCCAGCCTGCCCCTTCAGTACGGGAACACCCGGCGGTCCAGCATGTCACCTGCCCACCAGGTTCTAGCTCCTCCCCCTTTCTATCTGGCAATCTCCAGGGCCTCCGATTGTGGCCATCACTTTCCAGTGCACTGAGAAATGGCCCCTGCCCAGCACCGACTGGCAAGTGCGGGCAGCTTCCACTCTCATCCACTCCACTGTCAGGGCGTCTGGTTCCCGGCCTCTCTGCCCAGCCTGGCTGAGGGCTCCTGGCCCAGCTTCGGCCCAGGGCTGAGCACAGAGAAGGGCACGGCAGTGCTCGCTGCCCTGTTGGCAGATGCTGCAGCACACGTGTGCACACCTCTAGGCAGAAGGTGGAGGGAGGGCCTGTGATCTCTGGCACATCACCCAGTGGCCAGTCATTCTCATGATGCCCTCCCTGCCAGCTGCCCAGAGATGAGGATGTGGCAGAGGTGGGGCAGCGACTGCTCTGGGGACTTGTGAGGAGCAGGGTGAGGCGAAGTCCCTTCTTGCCATTCCCCAGCCAGGCCTCAGCTTGGTGGGGACGGCAGCTTTCCCTACAGGGAACTGGGGTCCCAGATGCCTTTTTCTGGGCTCAGAAAGGGGCACTCTGCCCTGGAAGGTGGGAGTATTTGTGTCTGAGCAGCAGAAGTTGCCCCTTGCAGAGCAAACAGTGACCAAGCAGTGGAACCTCAGTGGACCTGACTCCTGGGCAGCCTGGTTGGGGGGAGTCAAATCCCCAGGCCCCCACCTAAGGGAGGCACTCATTTCCTGCCTCTCCATTGTGATCAGATGTAGCAGGACAAGTGCATTCCCCTCTGTGCTTTTTGCTGTAGAAATACAGCTTCAGCCCAGGCACATGCTGTTTACTGCTGTGTGGTCTTGGGTCAGTTGCTTCACCCCTCTGAGACTGGGGCAGTAACACCACATCCTAGGGCTGTTCGAGGACCAAATGAGTCAGTGTCCATGAAGGCAGTGTCAGTCTGAACACTGGGCTCGATTTCCTAGCAGGTCCCCAACACCCTGAGAACAAGAGACAAGCCACTGGGTGTTTAGCTCTCCGAGAGGGCGGAACCACTACTCTGCCCAATGTCAAGGTAAAGATTCTGAGCATTTTGGGGATCGAATATTGGCACGTGCAAAAAAAAAAAAGGGCAGGACGTGGAGTCCAGGGGCAGTGGTCCTTCCTTCCGGATGCTCTGGGATAAAGGACCTGGGTTCCAGTTGGACATGAAAGGGGAAGTTCATTTCTCTTCCAGGTTTGTCCCTGCTGGCTGGTGCTGCAGGCAGGCTGAGAAAGCACCATTTCGTTTTGCCTGAGCAAAGAAAGCAGGCGTTGTGTGCTGTTCACGCATTGATTGACTCATCAAATGCTCTGCCCAGCTGCCTCCATTTGTTTACAGGGTGAAAATTAATGCCACAGATGTTTACTGTATAATAGGATTTGAAATCTGTTGGGGGGAGCAACCATCGAAACTACTGGGCCAAGAAAGAGAAAAGCACTTTTGCATAAAGGAGGATTTGGTTCACTTAAGTAACACGCGGCGCTGGCTGTCAAACGCTAACAAGAACCTTGGGCCTCTCCTCCTTTCTGGCCGGTGCCGGCTTGTGCTCCCGTCTCCTTGGCTTCCTTCTGTCCTGTGTTTTGACGTGGTGCTTTCTAAAGTGTTTTCAGTATCGAGAGAGCTGCTTCTGAAAGGGCTCACCTAGCCTCGTTACTCATCGTCAGCACCGACGCAGGCCTGGTTCTTCCCTGTGCAGTGGGCCCTGGGCAGCCCTGACTGCCTAGCAAGCCTGTCGGAACCCTGTATGTGTGGGGGGTCCCCCTGGTGACTGCCCCCTCGGCTCAGGCCATGTCCCCACCACCTGCTGCTTGGAGCCAGACCTGTGGCTGATACTGCCCTGTGCGACGTGAATGCCCCTTTCCTGCCAGAGCGCCTAAGCCATGTAACAGGGAGAGCCACGGAGGCAGAGCCCATTCCTGGACACATCCAGGGCTTTACCCAGGGGCCAAGGCCAGCAGGGGACCCTGGTGCTTTCTTGGTCGAGTCCCCTTCCCACCCTCCCCCAGCTTTGAGGAGGTCTCCCAGTGGGAAGGTTGCAGGCTGCAGGTGCAGTGCCTGGTGGCACTGGGAGCCCCTGGAGGGGACCTCCTTTCTGGAAGGTGCTCTTCCCGTGGGCTCGAGTGCACACTTCGTTTGTATTTCACTCTCCTGTTTTCTCTTCGGCTGCCGCTGATTGAATTCACCACAGATTAACATTTTCCATTATAAGTTATAATGTGGTTTTTTTTTTAAACCAAATCTCCCTTCACAGATTGCTGTCTTTATAATATAGGAATTATTTCTCAGTCACTTTAAAAGTCCTGCTTCATTAGCCTGGTGACTGTTTGGTAATTTGCAAAGTCACTTTCACAAGTTTTAATGCTGCCCGGTTGAGAATCCCAGTCATTAATGTATTAGATCTTAATAGTGTTATGATTCTGTCTGAAGGGACACAAATGAGGCTCAGTAATTAGCTCTGACCTCAACACAAGCCTACCCTGTGCAGGAGCCAATGCCAATTCGGCAATCAAAGCTCCCGCCTTCTAAAGAATCTTCTGGAAAGGCCTTGGATCCCTTTGTCTCGGTAATGACAAAACTGTGCCTCTCTCCAGCACCTTGATTTTCCCCTTTTCCTGACAATGGCTGAAGCTCTTCTTTCCTGGAGAATCTCTTGCGTAGGCTGCGCCCTCCCAGGAAATATGCAAGGCAGCTGGGATTTCTGCCCATTGGCAGACAAGACACTTTGAAGCCCCCAGACTTGGGTTCCCCCTCAAGGGAGATTTTTGACAGGTGATGTAACGCACCTGGAGACCATGTCCAGATGCTTTCATTTGGGTGTTTTTGTTTGTTTGTTTGTTTGTTTTGCATTCTCACGTTTTCCCTCTTCCTGTGTCGAGGCCATTTCTAGGTCATGCAGGGAAAGGGGACGCTGACAAAGGTGGTGATGTCTGGTCCCTGCTCTGAGGTTTCCAGGACCTTCTAGGGGAAGGTGCTGCTGCCCTTCCCTGCTCAGTTCCCAGAAGCTGCTCTGCCTCCCTGGTGGCCCTTCCAGTGACCAAGGAAAGCCCAGGACTAGTTCCTCCTTGGGAGAGGGGCGGGCGTGCTCAGAGGAACGGGAGCCTCGTGCGGCTTTGTCATGTTTCATTTGCCCTGATTAATTTGGCGTCTGTACGAGCCAGAGGGAGTGGCGCGCTCCCCTAACCTTTCACAGATGTTTCAGGCCAAGGTTTTCTGGCAAAATCAATTTTGACATTTTGATAAGAACCCATTCACTGTGTTCTGTGTTTTGAATCTTTGACTCTAAGCTGTTCTGAAAACCAGCTGTGAACCTAAATCTCGTTTGTAAAATCTGCATACTGCCTCAGCAGCAGAACCACGAGGTCGCTTCCTAGACACCAGAGCAAGTTAAGTGGAATGCAGCGATACCGAGTGGCAGTAGTTCATCAGGTGGGGGCTGCGGAGGCCTGGGAGAAATGCATAATGAATGCCCTGAACTCGCATCTGTTTCTCGCGGTGTTTGGAATGAAAAACACACACGTTCACACACACACCCCTTTAATGGAAATGCTCTGTATTCATGAAAAAGACAAAGTCCCTGCTACTCAGGGAAGTTGGATGCAGTGTAAACTTGAACGTGGACACAAGGAGCCAGGGATCGTTGTCACTTGGTATAAGGAAATCAATCAGAGATCGGATCGGAAGCATTTTAGGCATGCGTCGCTGTCCAACCGGCGTGTCCACTGTGCAAGTTGAGCTTTAGTGGGAGGGAGGGGGAAGGTTGGCCTCACCCCCACACCAGCCCTTCTGCATCAGTGAGCGAGGCCGACTTCAAGGAAATGACACACACCAAAGAGAGCAGCAAAGCGTGTGAGGGGAAAGGTCTCTGGTGGGGTGGGAGATGGTGAGTGACCAGCACTTCTGTCTTCCCTTCCTCCCAGCAGAAATCCGTGTGAAGTGTTTGGTGAGTGGGAGGGATTGGAGCCCCCCTCCTGCCCTGGTGGGTTTCCTGCATGAGGCAGGGTCCTGGTCCTGGGCTCTGTGACCCTCTTCCTGTGCTTGGGGTCCTCAGTGAGCGAGGGAGGCGTTCTGGGTGTTGAGTGCACTCTGTGGGAGATAGTGCACTTGCCATTAGAAGTTGGAGTTGAGACATAGCCTTGAAGAAGATAGTGTGGTGACATGGAGCCAGGAGCCACTAGTCCTGGGCTCCTGTCTTGATCCCGCTTCTGGCCTCCTATATGGTCCTGGGCACAGCACAGCCCACCTGGGGCACCAGGTGTCCCAGGTGTACCTGGAGGTGCTGGGCTAGAAGACCGCCCACAGGTGAGCCCTTGATTCCTCCCCGGCGCCTCTGCGCAGAGTTGTGGGAGGTACTTTGGGAGGTCCTTGCAGGAGAGAGCTGGCAGGATGTAGGGAGATGCGGGGTTCACCCACTTGTATAGTTCGGGGGGGCCCTTTCTTGGAGTCAGAAGACAAATGGATTGAGCCTGAGCGGTAACCCTCATTCAAGACTCTTGTTTGTAGGTATTGGGGTTCTACCACCTGGTGTACCCCCCACCAGCTCCAGACCTTATATCTCCCAGGTCCTGTCTCCCCACGTATGCCTGGGAGGGAGTGACCCACGTGTCCCCCTCATTTCTTCATTCATTCGGTTCTTTGTGTGCTGGGCACCTCTTCTGGGTGGAGCTCTGTGCCAACAAGGAGACACACAGGTACCAAAGAGACCGCTCTATCTTCAGGGAGCTCCCCGTCTAGTGGAGGGCGTGGCCTCATACGGTGATGTAGGAAGGACCCTGACGACAGTGCTTACGCGGGAGCAAAGACAGAGGCAGAGGCGACCGGCTGGCCTGCATGGGCCACAGAGGGCTCCTCAGCCGGGAGGTGACGTCAGAGCTGAGTGGGCTCCCTTGACCTACACAGACTAGTCAGTCGTGCCATGGGCATCATAGTGACCACTGTGCTTGCAAGAGGGTGCCCTCGGCCCCCTAGGGAGCCCGCAGTAGTGGCAGGCGTTTCCTCAAGTTGCCTGCAGCTTGGCTGAGCCTGGCTGGCTTTCTCCTTCCAAGGCTGAGACGATTTCAGAAGCACGGCCGCCAAGCCTAACTCCGCTCCTTGGACAAGCCTGCGGCAGACCTGTGATTCGTAATTTCAGGTGTCGGGACCCCAGCATGCTTTCATCACTTTGCGGACAGTCCTGCTCGATTGCTCACGCCGTTCCTTCACAAGAAGACCACTGTCACCACTCACACGGCTCTCTTCCCATCACCCGTGGCTTAAGAACCAGCGGGGACTGCAAGGGAGCCACTGTGCAACAGAAATTCGTAGTCCCTTCCCTTGTCCCTGAGAAATCATGAGCCAGAGGAATCCATATGCAGAAAAAAGTATTTGATAAAAATTCACACAATTAATGATAAAAACGGTAATTTGGCCATAGAAGAGTCCTTCCTTACTGTAATGAAAGGTGAGTATAACTCTCTAATACTTACAGCACAGGGCGATGCACATTTAAACCACAGTGAGATACACAACACCCAACCGGCTGGTGACAATGTGAAGAGACCGAGGACACCAGAGCTGGCAAGCTCGCGGATGAACGGAAGTGTCACACAGTACTGGCGGGGATAAAAAATGGTGCGTCCACTTTGGAAAAATGTCAGAAAGGTTCTTACTAACAACCACTTTGTGAGTCAGCAGCTCCTCTCTTGGACATTTACCAAGAGAAACAAACTCTGCGAGGTGGGGCAAAAGCAGGTTTGCAGCTGTTCATGTGAAAAATACTACAATCATTAATAAGTAATACAAGAATAAACTGTGTTTCGTGTGCTCATAACTGTTCTTGGTAGTTTTGTTCACAGTGAAAACGGGCAGTAACCCCAGTGTTTACCAACAGGTGAGTGGATAAGCGAAGGAACGCACGTGGCTGGCTGCCACTCGGTGGTGGAAAGGGACAGGGTTCTGACGGGGCCACCGTGAACGTGGGTCTCAGACCACCGGGCGCAGTGAGAGCAGCCAGACGCGAGAGCACAGGTTTCACGTGCCATTTACATGAGTCTCTGGGTTGGGCAAAACCAGCCTACGGCGAAGACGTCGGAGCGGCGCTGCCTCTGCTGTGGGTGACGGAGTCTGCTCCCGCCTGCAGGGTCACGGGAGGACGCCGCAGGCTGCAGCTGTGCCCTGTGCCTTGACAGGTGTTCAGGTCACACAGACAGGTGCATTTGTGGAAATCCATCTTGTGATCCATCTGAGATCTGTACATTTGCTTTACTGTCTGTAAATTTTACCTAAAACCTGCAAACAGATACTGAACTCTGGTTAATGGTCTACTTCGGAAGCGTGTGATGTCTGCGGCTGATGCTGAAACGCATCAGGAATGAAGAGGGTTGAGGTCCGCGCGGGAGGATGGTGGGCGGGAGACGGAGCCAACACAGCCGACCGTTCAGTCCAGGCCGAGGCTTGGGTTTTCTCTGTGCAGTTTCTCAGCTCTCCTGTATGTTCGATAGTTTTCATAATAACTTGTGGGAGGGAAACTAAGCACCGACTCTTTTGTGGATTCACACATATCTGGTGAAACTAGATTTTTAAAAAATCAAGGGCATTATAAACACAAAGACCAGGATAGTTGTTGTGTCTTTGGTTCCGCTTTCTAGTTGTGGCTTGGAGGAATGCCCACGGTGACTTTGTGTGAAACTTTCTAGTTTCTAAGCCAGGGGTTGGGGGGAGGGGTTAGTGTGTTGGAAGGCTGGGCAGGGCCGCAGGGAGAAGTGGCGGCGGGGAGAAGAGGTGGTGTCCGCAAGGGGCTCTGCCTTGAACACCGAGGGAAGAGGGTGGTTGGGGAGACGCCTCAGAGGCAGAGCTAATGGAGGGTCCTGGGGGCCGGATGTGGAGTGAGAGGAGGAAGAGTCAGGGTGACTCTGGACCCCGAAATGGAGAGGGTGTTTGCAGCCCCGAGTGAGGCGGGAGGGCAGGGATGTAAACCAAAGGGTCGCTTCAGGGCAACTGAAGTTGCGGAAGAAGAGACGGGACAAAGGCAGTGACATGGGAGTGGACCTGAGGGGACTGGCGACCCCCATCTGGGATGTCAGCACAGGCACATTTAAAGTCGGGGCAGCTCACCTGCGGAGGGGGCGGAGGCAGAGAAGTGGGTCTAGGATTGAGCCACAGGGTATTTGGAACTTCAGGGTCAGGCAGAGAAGAACCCCTAAAAGGGCGGGGAAGTGACCTCTAGTGAGGGAGGAGGAGCCTCAGGAGACCGTAGGTGTCATAGAAACAGTGTCCTGTGCCACTGAAAGTCATAGTTGTTTCCTGACTGAGATGCGACCGTTCGTGTGGCCACGTGCACGTCAGTTTCGGTGGTGTGGCGAGCCCGTTGAAATGAGAGGGAGGGGAGAAGGGGGTGAGCGAGCCGTAGCAGTGGGCTTCTCCAGGCAGCCTTGCCGCCGAGGTGGACAGAGAAGGGGGCTGGGACGAGGAGGGAGAGACGATGTCGCAGAAGGTTTTTGTAACATGGAGGCACCGGAGTGTCTTTAAATACAGGCGGAAGCAACCCATTGGAGGGGGCACCTGATCCTTCAGAGGAGGGAGGAGAATCGGAGGAGAAAAGCCCTTGAGGAGGCGAGAGGGGCCGGACCCAGAGCCCAGGTGTGCATTGCAGTGGCCCCTGGTGGGAGCAGGGTGGCTTTTCTCCTGGGGCAGGAAGGGAGATGGGGAGGCAGCTGGTGCTGTAGGCAGGGCTGAAGGTGTGGGGCTGGGGCGGCGGGGGGCGCTGGGAGTTCCTTCCTGACTGAGCATCCTGTTTCCTGAGGGAACTGTAAAATCGAGTCATCGCCTGGGCAGTGGGGGACAGGGCGGTGTCGGGTGTTTGAGGGCTGAGGACGTGCGATGCTGTCATCTGATGTGGCCGAGCGCCCCTGCAGGGAAGGGAAGGAGGGTGTGTGATCATGATTTTACCTGAGACTGGTCCCCAGAGTGGCGTGGACTGTTCTCAGCAGCGATCCACTGTCCGACACAAGGGCGAATGAGATCCAGTAGTTCCTTCTTCCCTCACCTGCCTCATCACTTCCCCTCCTCTGCCTTCCAGCCCAAGGGGGTCAGCGTGTCCTGGAGGGAACATAGCAACAGCCCCTAAAGCCCAGGCGAGGGGAAAGGTGAGGTTGTGAGGGGCACGATGGGGAATGAGGAAGTGGTATGGGCGGAAGTCCCTTAACCCGAGAATGTCTGGGTGTCCGTCCGGCATGGGAGAGCTGAAGGGGGTAGAGCTGCTGGTCAGAGAAAGGAAGTTTGCAGGGGCAACCCCAGAGGGTGCCTGTGGGTGTCTGTAGGAGTGGGTGGCCAGGGCTGGATGGATGGCTGTTGAGGTCACTCAGAATGGTGGCAGACATGGGCTTGGAGAGGAACAGTGACCCAGGTGTCACAGACCAGAGTGAGCAGATGGCCAGGAGGTTGATAATGGCCGTGATAAAAAGGGACGGGCTGGCGGTAGCATGCAGTGGCACCAGCTTTAAAGGAGCTGGGGTGTTGGAGGAGGAAGCAGGAAAAATGTCTAGGAGCTGGGAGTAGGGAGCAAGGAAGGTACCAGCTCCAGTTTGGGCTCTGCAGTACGTGGGGCATGAGAGGGCGTGGCACCTGGGAGGCCACAGGGAGACAGGGTCCTCGGGGCACAGCAGGCGGCATCCAGGGTGGTGCTGGGATAATTGTCCTCCCTGTAGCCAGTGATTTCGGTTTTTATAGAGAACATATCTTCCTCATTTCCCCTGTGTCCCCATTGCTAGCACGGGGCTTAGCACCTAGCAGGTGCCCCATGATATTTGTCAAATGAGCAAAGGGGGTTTGGTTGAGACACGTCTCACGACGGGGTCCCAGTGCGCATATAGTGATGTGCCGGGGTCCCAGGAGAAGGTGTCTGAAGTTACAGGCTTCCCCTTCCCCACTCCCGAGCTCCTCCTCATTCTGGTCCTGGTGTAGAAGTCCAGTCTGCCCTGCACTTCACCGCAGCATTTGTTGGCAGATAACAAGGCATCGGACATTGACTTAGAGCTGCGAGCGTCCCACCGGCCCCAGCTGGCCCCGCGACTAGTGATTTGGAAGTTGAGGCGGACAGATTGGATTGGGTTGTTGAAGGAGTTTTCCAGTTTGTGGTGGGAATTGAGTTGAATTCATTATCATTTCTGCCAACAGTACTTTGCCAAATATTTATTTAATCTGAGGATGCTAAAGAAGTGCTGGGGGTTCGATGGGCCGGCAGCCGGCTGCCAGCGTGGCCTGTTTGCGCTGGCAGCCCTCGCTCTGCCGGCGCTTCATTAATCTGAAGCTGGGGAGCCCGCACAGCGATGCGGCCAGTCCTGGGTGCTGTGCCCAGGACCGGCCCCGCTGCCGTGTGCTGAGCTGGGCTTGAGGGCAGACCCCGCAGGAAGAGCTGAATTCACATTTGTTCCTTTGGAAGTCAGGGAAAATTAAAATTGTTCCTTGGTTTTGCAGTGTTTCAGCAGGAGTGAGGTTTTTCCACCTTTATAAAGGGTGATTGATGGAGCTGAGAGAGAGAGAGATTGCGTGAGAGCGTATTTAGGGCGGGGGCCCAGGAACGCCAAGAGAAACAATTCAGACGGGTGCTCCCGCCGCCCGGTCGGAGGTCTGGGCGGCAGACACATCTGTGTCAGGCGCACCCTGCGTTCGGTCGGTGGTCCCCTTGTCCCTTTTTGGAACTGTCACTTTTCTTTATGAAAAAATGTTGGGAAACCATCCTCAACACAATATAATTGAAAGTGTTGAAAGTATGACAATAATAAAGTTGACATCACTGGCTTAAAAGATCTATTTTAAAACTAGAAAATTAAGCTGGAGTGGGTCACAGCACTTAAAAGTGGTGAAGATGACCAAGTCACCCTAGGATGGACACCAATGGTAAATACTGTCAACTAGTGGTTGGCGAGCTTCATTTAAAGTAGGTTATTAACTACCTCATAATGTGATAACTGCGGATAAATATGGACAATACATAAATATGGACAATAAATGTTTAGATACCACCCAGCTTTATCAAATCTTATGCTTTGCCCGTTTCGTTTGATATTTTTGAAAAGAACTGAAACAACATGCACGTCTTGACCCTATTCCTCTCCTGCCCTGGGGACGGTGTTGTTTATTCTCATGCTGGTTTGCATTCCAGTGTGTGTTTGTACTTTAATCACGCATTTATGAATTCATTCACAATACATAGCACTGTCTTGCATGTTTGAAACTTCAGATAAACAAGACCATCTGATGTCCTCTTGCATCATTGTTTGGAAGTTTGGTCCTCACTGATGCACACACAGGATTTGAGTTCACTTATTGTGACTGCTGATAGAGTGCCAGTGCACTGACATTTTTGCACTAGTGTTTCTGGGGGTGTGTATGTGCATGTGTGTTTAGATGCTCCCACATTCCTGAACGTGGTCCTGGCAGTAGAGTGCACACATCTTCGGCTTCCCCAGATAAGGTTAGCTTCTCTCCACAGTCATTGTGCTGCTTTGTGCTCCCGCCTCCCAGAGCGTGCCAGTCCCCATCCCCTGCCTCCCACTTCACACTTTAAAGTGTTGCCAATCGGAAGGCGTGAGCCACCTCGGCGGATCTCAGTGGACATTTTCCTTGCAGCCAGTGGGGCCGAGCCTCTTCATGTATGTTACGGGCCAGCTCGGTTTCTTCTTCTGTGAGTTGCTCATTTAATTCCTTTGCCTCCTTTTTTTGTTGTTGTTTTCTATTGAAGTATTTGTCTTTTATTTAGTTATTGATTAACTTGTAGGGATGCTTTGTATTTTTTGCAAACTGATCCTAAGCTATAGGTATTCCAAATGTCTTCTCCATTCTGAGACTTTTAAAAAAGGATTCTTCACATTGTCTTTCGATGGATAGGAATTCTTAATTTTGATGTAGTGTAATTTTATCACTCTTATTTTTTATGGTTAGTGCTATTTGTTCTTGTTTAATAAATCTTTCCCTATCCCAAACCATAAATACGGTCTTCTAAAGGAGTTACGATTTTGACTTTCACATTTAACTTTTAAAGATTTTATTTTTATTTATTTTTAGAGGGAGGGCAAGGGAGGCGGAAAGAGAGGGAGAGAAATATCGATGTGTGATATATTCATCAATTAATTGCCTCTTGCATGCACCCAACTGGGGACCTGGCCCACAACCCAGGTGTGTGCCCTGACTGGGAATCGAACCAGCGGCGACCTTTTAGTTCGCAGGCTGGTGCTCAATCCATTGAGCCATTTAAGTTTTATCCACCCAGAATTCATGTTGTGTAGGAAAACTCTTATTTTTGTCCGTGTTGAAAACCAGTTGCCCCCGTACCATGTATTGAAGGGCTGCACAGGTTGTTTCCCTGTATGACATCTGTTTTATATTCGGCAGTCTTATGTGGGTAGGTCTGTTTCGAGACTCCTTGTTTTATTCGAGTGGGCGGTCCGTCTGCTCCCGCCCTGGTACTCACCGTATTGATCGCTAAGGTGCACTGTAGCTTTGACATGTGAAACAAGTTCTCCCATCTCTTATGTTGTTGGTGTTCTCAGAGTGTCTTGACTGTTCTTGGTCTTTGCTGTCTTATAAACATTCTGGAAGGTAATCTTGTCAAGATCATCACATTTCTGTGGAGATTTTGATGGGAATTACATCAAATCTATCACTTTGTTGAGAATTGACCTTTTCACAATGTTGAGTCTTCTCCATTTGAACACAGTATACCTTCCCACATATTTAGTTCTTCCATAATATATTTCCATAAAGTTTTATAGTTATAAATAAACTTATTCTTAGAAACGTCATACTTTTAATTGCAATTATAAATGGTATCTTTTTAATTACGTTTTCTTTTTGTTACTGTTGTATAGAAATGTAATTGATTTTTGTATTAATCTTATACCAGCGACTTGGATAAAAATGTTTATTACTTTAATACTTGTCTGTAGGTTCTTTTGGATTCGATGTGGACAGCCATAGCATCTGTGAACATCGAGAGTGTTATTTCTTCCTTCCCCAGACGTGGGGGTTTTCTTTCTTGTGCTTGCCTCCCTGGGAAGGTCGGGACCCCCAGCACCGCGCGGGGCGGGTGTGGCCGCGGCAGGCGCTCTCGTTTCCTGTCGGTGTTAACGGGGACTCTCCTAGGGTCCGTGGTTGATAGTGACGCTCGCTGGAGGTTTTCGTTGTCGGTGTAATGTAAACACTTCAAAAACGCTCCCGAAATTTGTCTTCTGTTCCTACTGTTCTAAGAGTTTTGATCACAAATGGATGTTGAATATTATTGAATGCTTTTTAATGCGGCTATTAAGAATGATCACGTTTTATCTCCCAAAATCTGTTGATATGGTGAATTGTATTTATTTATTGTATACTATTAAGCTGACTCTGTATTCTAGAACAAATCTGTGGTGTCATTTTTTCATGCATTGCTGGATTGGGATCTCTGCGACTTCGTGGAGGAGTTTAGCACACATGTAAGTGAGTGGTGCTGACCTCCACATCTCCTTCCCTGACGTTTCCGTCAGAGTTCGTGTCGAAACTGGGCCCGTGTGAAGCTAATTTGTGTAAGATTAGAATTGTTACTTGCATGTTTCACAGAACTGTTTAAATGGTACCACCGTCTCGGCCTACTGTTTTTACCTACCGCTTCGGTTTTCGTGTGCGTTTACAAGAATATTCAGGTCTCTGTATCTTCTTGAGGCAGATTTGATGATTGTTTTCTTGGAGTGTGTCTACTTCACTTAAGTTTCCAGTTCATTGTCATGAGACTGTCCTCTGGCCTCTCAAGAACCTTCCAGTCTCTGAAGCTTCTCTGGCAATGCCGCCCTCACTCCCAGTAGCGCTGCCTTTTAGCATCAGAGTTTTGGGAACTGTGTTGTTCTTTTCAAAGAACCAACTTTGGGCTTTGCTCTTCATGCCCACTTCACGTTTGTTTTCTGTTTCATTAATTTTTCTTTTATATTTATTTCCTACTTTCTACACTCTGAGTTTATTCTTCTTTCCTCTTTCTAATATATGAAGTTGAAACTTGGCTCATTAATTTTTAAACCTCTAGCTTTTATATATGAGCATTTACATTTTTAAATTCCTCTCCCTATATATTTTAACCATATCCCACACATCTAACATGTAGTATCCTGTTTATCTTTTAGTTCTAAGTATTTTACGACTTCCATTATATTTTATTTCACATAAAGAGATTTTCCTAGAAGTCTTGCTTCTGGTTTTAAATGTAATTTTTGACGTACAGTCTAGTTCACTGTCCTTTGGGAACATGATATGCGACGCTAGCCCGTTGGAGCGTTCCGGGCCCCGTGGAGTGTGCGTTCTCCGTTTGGGGAGGGTGCCACATTCCAGTCACGGCCCTTGGTTCATCGTGTCATTTAAAGCTTATTTATCCCTGCTGACATGCTTGTTCGATCTACAAATTACTGAGAAAGTTGTGCTGAAAACCCCCCCGTTTGCAACGGTGGATCGTCAGGGTCCCCGTCTTCTGTGAGAGCTTCCCCAGCGACCACTTTACTTCTCGATAGATTTGTTTCCAGTCTGTTCTCCTGGGACTGGAGGAAAATAGAACTCGGTCCTTGTTCCGTTTGTCCGGTGGCCAGTTCACGGGAGGCTGGCATCACATCTGTCCCTGCCCACGGCGGTGAGCTGTGAGGAGCACGTTCGGTGTGTCCACGCAGGAGCGTGGCCACACAGCCACGACTCTGTGTCTTTGCTCACGCGCTCCCTCCGCCCAGATCGCCCTAGCGCCCCTTTTCTCTGCCCTGGTCACCCGTGAACTTCTTATCTTCCACCCTCTGCTCAACGCCTGCCTCCAGTTACGTGATCTGTCTCCACTCCGTGTCCTCCACTGTCACCTTCCCTTCGGCCCCCCTCTGCCCTGGGCACAGGGCCGATGTGGACTCGGTGGGCAACGAGTACTGATTGGATTGAAAGAGTTTCTGCCTCAGGGAACTCCTTCCTGTGAGTTATTTCTCCCGAATCAAATCCATCCCTTAGAGTTTTTTTGTTTGTTTATCAAGGTGAAATTCACATGACGTGAAGTAAACTGTTTCCCAGTATCTCAGTGAGTGGCATTTAGTGCGCTTACAGTGCTGTGCAGCCGCCATTCCCGTCACTCCAGGGTCAAACCCTGAACCTGGGAGCAGTCGCTCCCCACCCGCCCTTCCCGGACCCCGGAAGACACACGTGTGCCTCCTGTCTACGTGGACTGACCTACTCTGGACACTTCACATTAGTGGATCATACAGCAGGCGACCTTGGCTTCTCTCCCTGAGCGGGACGTTTTCCAGTCACTGTGTGCTTGTATGAGTCAGCGCTTCACCCCTTTTCGGGGCGCTTGCTGCCCCGCTGGGTGGCAGACTGATGGACGTGGGGCTTGCTTCCCACCCCGTTTTTCCTTTCCTGTCCCTCTGCCCCTCACTCGGCACTTGTTTTCTGCCGGTAGGGGGGAGGGACAAGTTGAAGCGGTGGACATGGAAATCTTCCCCCACTACTTCTCAGTCCCAGAGAGCTTCTCGGGAGGGGGCGGGGGTGTGGGAGCACCAGGGGGCAGCCTGAGGGGCCTGGGGAAAGGCGGGAGCCCCTGGAGCTTGAATTACCAGGGTGTCAGCAAGGGAGGCGAGGGCACTGAGGGGTTAATAAGTGCACGAGAGCCCGACTCTTGGTGAGGGGCCTCCCCTGACCTTTAAACAGGGTCTCAGCAGGCTGCCGTGTCTCCAACAGCCCCCATCTTCTTTCTCCCCAGCCTCCCGTAGGGGGCAGGAAGATACTCGTGCTCAGCAGCAGGAAGGACCTTGGGTTCCTGGGACGCCGGCATCCCTGGGGCCCTGGGTGGGGAGGTGTGAGGGGCAGGGACGCAGCACACCAGCTCCTTGCATCATGTGGTTTTGCAGACTCCCTGTCCGAGGTCCTCTAGGCTGGGCACTGCCAAGTGTTTAATGATCTTCTGCACTGGCAGTTTCAGACTCTGCAGCTAAAATTAGATTCTGTCCCCAGTGCCTGAGGGGTTGGGCCAGCTCTGTCCATCCTGTGCTGAGGAATGGCCAGTGACAGTATGCATCGGAGAGGCCTAGGCCAGCCTCCGGACCACCAGTGGCTGGACGCTGTTCTCTTAGGTCACCCTCAGCTCCCACTGTCCTCAGAGGCCACAGAGAGCATTGCCCTGCCCCCATTCCCTGGAGGACCGGCGTATTTGCGCCTGAGTCTCAGTTCTGCCGCTTCCTAGTCCTGCCCTGGGCACAGGCGCCCAAACTGGGAGCCGTCCCTTACATCATGGAGTCGTGAAGGTGGGATGAGGTGGAAGGGGCAGCGCCTTCTCAGGGCCGGCAGAGCACCTGCAAGCAGGTGCTCAACAGATGTTGGCTCCCTTTTTAAATCTGCGTGCAAGGCAGGGAGACAGAATGATTTTTTAGAAACATGTTTGTCTCTAGACTTCTTTATGTAATCCTTTGCAGGGCGGAGACCTTGGGAGGGAGAAAACAGGAGACTTTTCTTCCCCTAAAATCTCATAGACCCCAGCGGAACCCAGTGGAGCCCAGTGGAGCCCAGAGGGACCCAGCAGGACCCAGTGGAGCCCAGGGGAGCCCTTTGGCACCCAACCTTCACTGTGGGTCACCTTGGTCACTGAGCTTCCTCCATCCCCACGCTCTAAGGTGTCTATGGGAACTCTGCCTGGTCCCTTGGTCCTTTCCTTGTTATCGTGATTGTCAACCCCTCCAGTCAGTTGACACAGGAACCACTCCACGCCTCTCCTCTCCTCTCGCCCCCCCTCCTGAGGAAAAATGGCCCGTCACGGAGAGTAGGAAGAAAGCTCTCCAGGCCTGTATCCCCGAAGGACGGCTCTGTCAGGCAGTGAAAACGGTGGTATTATTCTTCTGCAGGACTTATTAGATTACAAACTTAGTAAAAACAGCTCCAGCTGCAACCGCTATACAAAGTCAATATCAACAAGGAAAATTTATGCTGTAAAAATAAAAAGAAACTCAAGTGCATTACTCAGTGTGAGGAAGTGCTCACGAGAAAGGTTTGTTCTCCAAGTAAACAGCCACAATGGAATTGTAATCAAATTTCTTAATTATTTCCATAAATCTTGGGTACATAAAAACACAGAGGCCCTTTTTCAAAAAGTCAGTGTTTACAAGGGCCGTGGATGAGGAAAGAGGCAACCCAACAGCCCTCGTGTGACTGGAAGGTTCCAGAAGGGGAAGAGCTGAGTGCTGGGGCTGGGAGCAGAGACCTGGAGCCAGAGGGGCATGTCCTGCCCACCCAGGATCCTGTTCATGACGTGCGGCCAGGGGCTCGAGTGGCCACTGGGTGGGGACGCCAATGGGAACCAGACCCTGGACCTCAGCTGTGATGCTGCAGCTTCCCGGGACAAGCGGGAGGGAGGAAGCCTGTTCCCTGGGGCTCCGTGTGCCGGCGAGTGTTCCAGCCGATGGCGGTCGGGGGGAGCAGCGTGGGGGACCCGTCGGGCCAGACCACAGGTCCTCGCAGGTGTTCAGGCTGCGTCAGCCTGTGGTCTCCTGTCGACAGACTTCGGGCACTGGTTTGTCTTTCCCAGGATTATCATGTTGTTCTTTTTTAGAAATAATTTAGACAATTAGAAATTTAGAAAAACTGGTGTCTGTGTGTGTGAGAGAGAGGTAAGCGAGAGACAGACACAGGCCTGGTGACAAAACACATGCCTAGACGTTGGCACCTTTCAGGTGTCCAGGTGCTGCCTTTTGTCCCGATGGACACTAGGAAGGACAATAGACAGGGTCATTGGCATCTGGCTGTGATGCTGGTGGCAGTTTTGATGCCCTGGAACGTGTGACAGGACATTCAATGCATGTCAGTAAAATAATGGAAATTTTTTCACTGTGTCAGTGCCCTATGCCAGAATTACTATTCCTCCGTCTTCTGTGCTCCCGCCACCTGCCTTGTTCTTCAAGAAAGCAGATAGAGTGCCTTGTTTGAACAGTTGGCCACACATGCGCTCGATAACCCAATTCCATTAGAATGTTCATACATTCAGCACAGAGGCACGATGCCAAATGGTCTATGTGTTGCATTAAGCCATAATCAGAATTAAAATGCGGAATCCCAACCTTTCCAAAATGTGCTTTTCTTTACAAGGCTGAGTGAGTGGGCGCACAGAGGAAGCGGCTGGGGGAGGGGCGGCGTGCAGGTTCTCGGGGTGGTGGGGTAGGGCTGCCGGGCTTGCTTGTGTGGGTGTGCACGTTTTGCCTAGTTGTGAAGGGGGTGCCCTGGAGGCTGTCTGCTCTTCTCTTGGGGCCCCCACTGCTGTGGCAGAGCCCTGCTGCCCGGCCACGGGACCCCCACCTGGAGGGCACCCCTTCCCGGCTGCAGTTTTTCTTTATCCTCAGCACAAATCTCTGAGGAGGCCCCTCCTGCCCCCAGTCTGCTCCAGTGGGGGCTGGGATCCAGCTCCGGGCTGAGTGTGCCCCTGTGTGTATCTCCATGTCCATGTGTGCATCTCTGCGTGTGGTTGCTCCTGAGCGTATGCGTGTGCCTCAGAATGCCCTCCTTCACCCTCAGTCTTCCCTCACTGGTCCCTGCTGCTCCTCAGTTCTTGGTGTCCCCTGACTTTCTGGCTTTCAAGTGGCCTTTGCTTTCTGGCCTCTCCTCGTACATGTGGCGACATTTGCCTCCCTGAGTTGTACTCATCTCAGTATTTCCGGGGCTCATCGTGTAGTAGGTGCTTAATAAATGCTTGCCGAGGGCCATGTATGCATGAGGCACTGTTTCAGGGGTAGGCCCGTTTTAGAAGGAGAGACTGAGGCCTCGCACGGTGAAGTCAATGTCTCCAGCTCATGCTGCCACGGGGGAGGCTGGGCCCAGACCTGCCTGCTCTGACCAGAGGTCCTTCCACACTAGAGCAGTGGCTCTTCGTGGGGTCTGAGGAGCCCGGGGCTCCACAGCAACACCCAAGTGCTGTCAGTGTTGAGCCCCAGCAAGGGAGGGTGGGGGGTGGCCCTGAGCCCACCCTTGTACCACCCAGAGAGCTCCTATTCTGTCCGGGTGAGATGGCATTTGTTCTGAGGACATTCATTTGAAACCCTCTGCAGCGCCCCCTGCAGCCGCCTCCCGCTGTGCAGCTGAAAGCAGGGTGTGTCCTGGAGTCAGTGGGACGTGGCCCCGGGCACAGCCCTGTCCCAGGCTGCGGTCTTTCACCCCAGTCTTCCTGCAGTAGCCAGCTGAGAGGGGCTGCAGTCTCTCCGGCCCTTTGCAGGTCCTGGACTGACAGGTTCTCCTTAAATGCTGTCCTGGTTTCTGAAAAGGGGGCACCCGGGAAAGCTCTCTCTGACCCACAAGCTCTGTGATTTCACAAATATGTTGTTTTCGTTGTTACTGATCTCCTATTTTTCTGCTCTCACGTTTATAGAAGCTTATAGAATGAATGCTCCATGGGCAAAACCCTGAGACACCAGAATGAGCACTCCTGGGGACGGGGTGCTGCCTTTGGCCTGAGGGGACCTCCACATTGCCTCCTGAGCCCTGGCTCATGCCTCCGGCTGCCTTGGGCACACACTCTCCTTGCCCATTCTGACCCACATCGCTTCTCTCTGGACACCAGGGTGGGGCGGGGACAGCTCGACTCCGATGAAACTTACGGAATCCTTTGTAATGTAGTTAGCCACTGCTGCTGTGTTTTGTGAGGTGAAGATTTTGCTGCAAGGATTCTGTTAAAGTAGGCAGTGCGGCCGAGTGTCTGCCTGGCTGGGGGATAGGTGTGGAGGCAAAGTGAAAGGAAGAGGATCCCACGTGGAGGGCATCTGTGATGACCCAGAACATGGGCTCCCGGGGTCGCCAAGAGGGTCTTGGGGATCCAGAGGGGCCTGCTACTCCTGCTACCTGCTTGGAGCCTGGGAGAGGGACCTTTTCCGAGGGAGCATGGCTCTTGTGTTCTGGAAGCACTAAGGTGGCTTCCGGAGACGAGATGTTGTTCTCGAGTTTCTCAGAAAATCTGGCACCGTTGTGCGGAGGCGGGCCTCGGGGCCGGGGCGCACGTGTGCTGGCGTCCACGCGCCCTCTGAGTGCGGTCCCTCTGGACAGCGCTCCCGCTGCTTCTGACCTGCTTGCTCACCGTCCTCGTTGGCTGGGTCAGGGACGGGGGGCAAACAGGTTCCCAGGCCAACTGTCCAGGACCCCCTGTCTGGGCATCTGCGCAGGCATTGGGCGTACTTGTGATTTCTAGACTAGATCCTGGCATAGAATATTCAGTTGAGAAAGTTTTGGAAGAAGAGATGAACTTGGAGGCAGCACAGCACAGTGACAAAGGGTGAATTGCAGCAATGGTCAGGCCACCTTGAGTCTCTCAAATTAAGTTTCCCCACCTTTAAGGTGAGGATGATAAAAATACCCACCTGAAGTTAACAATAGGAAGTCAGTGGAAACAAAGAAATAAAAAACTTTTTTTAAAAAGATCAATAAAATTGATATACCTCTAGCTAGGCTAGGACAAAAAGAAGGCTCAAATAACTTAATTATCAGAAAAGAAAGAGGGGCCATCGCTACTAATTTTGTGGACATTCAAAGAATAATAAAGGAGCATGATGAGCAACACTGTGACCAAAACTTTGGTGACCGAGATGCGACGGGTCCGTGCCCTGGAAGACACAAGCCGCCCAAATCCACACAGGGAGAAAGAGGTGCTTTGAATAGACCTGTAGATACTGAAGAAGTTGAATAAACAATAGCCTTCCAAAACAGAGAGGCAGGCACAGCTGGGTTTGCTAGTGAATTCCACCAAACAGTTCAGGAAGGCATTATTGGTATATCAATTTCCTATGGTCTCTGTCAAAGGACAGAGACAGAGGGACCTCTTCCTAACTTACACTGTAAAAATATTCACCTCGTAGGGCTGATGGGGAATTGAGACATGTGTCAGATATTTAGCATGAGCCTGATGGTTATGGAGTACTTCATGGAACAAATTTTTAATAAGCTTTATTTTTTTAGACCAGGTTCACATTTACAGAAAAGTTGTAAAGATCATACAGAGTCCCCATATACCTAACTCCACCTCTCCTCTCATTAACATCTTACATCAGAAGGTGCATTTGTTATAGCTAATGAACTGGTACTCATACGTGACAATTAACCGAGGTCTCTAGTTTATTCAGATTTTCTTAGTAAAAACTAGAAGAATGTCCTTTTTCTGTCTAAGATTCCATCCAGGGCATCACATAACATTTAGTCATCTTGTCTCCCTAGGCTCTTCTTATCTGTGACAGTTTCTGAGATTTTCCTTGCTTTTGATGACCTTGACAGTTTTGGGGAGTCCTGGTCAGGTATTTTGTTAAATATCTCTCAGCTGGGATTTGTCTGCTGTTTTTCTCATGATTAGACTGGGCTTGTGGGTCTCTGGACGGAAGCCCACAAAGGTAAAGTGCCCTTCTCATCACGTCTTATCAGGGGGGCTGCTGTCAACACGACTTATCACTGTCGCTCTTGCCCTTGATCCCTGGCTCAGGTGGTATTTGCCAGGGGTCTCCAGTGTAAAGTTTCTCTTCCTCACCCACCCCCTTCCACACTGTCCTCTTGGGAGGAGGTCTCTATGCAGCCCCCACTCAAGGTCCTGGCTCCTATTTTTGGAGGGCTGTAAGCCCCACCCCTTAGGGCAGAGTATCTACATAAATTATTTGGGACTTTTTGCACGGGAGATTTGTCTCTTCTCCCCTCCGTATTTATTTAATCACTTACTTGTGTCGATATGGACTTAAGCTTTGGATATTTTATTGCTCAGCTTGCCTCTCTGTGGGCACTTTCAGCATCTCCTGTCTCCATGTTGGCATATCTATATCACTGTGGACATTTTTAGAACTTCCTTACTTTCCAGCAGGATCCAGCTTCTCTTGTACACTTCCTGCACCAGCCCTACAATCAATCGCTTCCCCATTGAGTCCTGTTCCATTTATTGGAAAAGGTGTTAGAAACGCAGGTCTGGAGCCCTGAGTCAGCTTTCCCTGCCCCCACAGCCCCTCCTGGGGGTGCTAGTACACGGGTCACCCACTCCACAGGCTGCACTCTTTTCACGACTTTTTTCAAAGGAAACTTACATTAGTGAGTGGTAGCCACCCCAGGTCTCAGGAGCTTCATAAAAATACATTGTTTGCTCGTTAGTCCAGAGGTTCACAAATGTTTCTGTGAAGGGCCAGGTACTAAATATGTTGGGCTTTGTGTCCAAAAGTGCTCTGCCTTTGTAAGGTGAAAGCAGCCATGGACAGTCCTCATTGGACGGGTGTCTCTGTGTTCCAGTGAAATGTTATTTACGAAGACATGGGCCACAGTGTGCTGCCCTCCGTCATAGTCCAGTGCAGTTGTTGGGGGAGGAGGGAGAGGTCCCCCACACAGTCATTCAGGGGCCCAGGGGCCTTCCACCTTTTGGTGCTACTGTGTTAAAGGCTGGCCTCTACCTCACTGCAGAAGGGAAATGAAGATGGACCAGCACATGGGAGAAATTGTTATGGATCAGGCCTGGAAGTGGCATGCATCATTCATGCCACATTCCATTGGCCGGAAGGCAGTCCCATGACCCTAGAGGACAAAAGGCTGGGAGATGTGGTCCTGTAGTGTGCCCAGGAAGAAGAGGAGGAAAACACATTGCTGAGCACCTACTGCACAGTGGAGTATCTGGGACAGACCAGCCAATAGGCTAGGCTCCTCCCACACACCGGGGCTCCTCCCCCACACTGAGGCTCCTCCCACACACCAGGGCTCCTCCCCCACACTGAGGCTCCTCCCACATACTGAGGTTCCTCTCACAGGTTGATAGGCCTCACTTCCTGCAGAGTCCGGTCTGAGGAAAAAGCTGGAGCACTTCAAAAGCATGAGGATTCCCTTAGCTGCTGCTTCTCTCTCTCTCTCTCTGTGCTCAGGGCTGCAGAGCTGGTGCAGTGTTTGATTGGTACAAGAGATGCCCCTCTTCATCCCTGCCCCAGGCCAGCATGTATCTCTGCTGATGTTTTTAAAAGGCACTTTTAGAAGGCTTGTGAATGTCTATCCTGTTTGTGTCTCTGCCTGCTTTATATTTCTAGTGACTGTTAATTGCCCACCAATGAAAGCCCGGCACTTCTAATTAGGTTGGCAAGTTCTACATGGCATTTTTGACTGCGTGTCAGGGCAAAGAGGGAGCCCATGTGCATGGGATGGACTAAGCCACACCCTCACGGCCTGCAATTACCCCAGGTTCACTTGAGGCCTGTCCGGTACTTTGCTAAACACGGCATCTAGCTGACTCTCTGCATTTACATCCTGGTTTGACTCAGCCACGGGCTACCAGCTTGGTTCCAAAGTGCTCTTTGTGCTCAGAAAGGGTGCCTCTCTGCTTGCCTATCTGCAAAGGGTGCCTGCCTGCAAAGGGTGCTGGCTCCCTCAGTGGGCAGGGAAGGGTGCTGTGGACAGGGGCCGAAGGGTGTACGAGCTGCCGGCAGTTCTGAGCGAGTGGGGTGAAGCGTCCTTGGTCTCCCTATAGGACATCTACCATGATTCAGCTAAACAGAACGTGGTGTCATGTCAAGAATTCATAACTCTGGGTTTTTCTTGGTTTAAGTTGTAGTGATCTAAAAACGCGATTGGACTAGAGCCATCCGTCACAGCTGCAGGAGGGTGCTTGGCTTGGCTCTGGACGTGCTCTCCAGGGTGCTGGCTGAGTGGGCGGGTGGGAGTAGCCCAGGAGTTCTTTCTAGAACAACCGGTGCCCTAAAGGGAGGGACATCTGTACTGGGGCCCTAGAGTGTCTTCATGACCGAGGCAAAGCATCTCTGTGTCCCTCTGAGGTCGCTGCTCTAAATTACACAGGAACCATTTTTCTAAAGCAGAAACTACAAAGAACAAGGAGATTTGTATAGAGACACACTGATAAT
>PVJI01013278.1:0-20297 GCA_004026765.1 Micronycteris hirsuta
CATAAATGGGAGGTGGACAACAGACAGGGGGAGGTTAGAATAGTATAGGAAGTGCAGGAGCAGAAGGACTTATGTGTATGACCTATGGACAAAACTAAAGGGAGGGGAAAGGTGGGTAAGGGGGTGGGGGGAAAGAAGGGGGGAAGTGGAGCAACTGTAACAGCATAATCAATAAAATATAGTAAAAAAAATTGTTCCTGGTAAATATAGAAATAAATGGCTGTCTTTTAAAAAAAAATGGGCAAAAGACATGAACAGACACTTCTCAAAAGAGGACATACAGAGGACCCAGAGACATATGAAAAGATACTCAGCATCACTAGCCATCAGAGAGATGCAAATTAAGAGAACAATGACATACCGCTTCGCACCAGTCAGAATGGCCATCATAAACAAAGCAACAAACAACAAGTGTTGGAGAAGTTGTAGGGAAAAGGGAACCCTAGTGCACTGCTGGTGGGATTGCAGACTGGTGCAGCCAATATGGAAAACAGTATGGAATTTTCTCAGAAAACTAAAAATGGTACTGCCTTTTAGCTGGCAATTCCACTGCTAGGATTATACCCTAAGAGCCCTGAAACACCAATCAAAAGCACCTATGCACCCCAGTGTCAATAGCAGCACGATTTACAATAGCCAAGTGCTGGAAGCAACCTAAGTGCCCATCAGTAAATCAATGGATCAAAGAACTATGGTACATTTACACAATGCAATTCCACAAAGCAGAAGGAAAAAAGGAGCTCCTACCCTTTGCAAGAGTATGGATGGAACTGGAGAGCATTATGCTAAGTGAAATAAGCCAGGTGCTAAAAGGTGTATACCATATGATCTCACCTTTAACTGGAACCTAATCAACAAAATGTACAAACAAGCAATATATGGCCAAAGACATAGAAATTGAGAACAGGCTATCATGACCAGAAGGGAGAGGCGAGGAGATAATGGGGGAAAAGTGTGAAGGGTTCACAGGAACAATGATAAAGGACACATCGACAATAACAAGGTGGGGTGGAAACAGGGGAAGGAGGTTGGGAGGGCTGGGGTTGTCAGGAGGGCTGTGGTGAAAAGGGAGAAAACTGTACTTGAACAATGAAAAAAATTTACTATATACAATTTTGAATTAATAAATAAAATGAATATTTAGTTTACTTCATTAAAATTATTTAATTTATAAATAGTTTCCCTATTTTCTGATTACTGTACATCAGTGTCTTTATTTAAAATATACCTATTTCATTTTTATTTTATATATAAAAATTATATGTAACTATATAAAGATATTTACTATTTATGGATGGCTTATTTGCCAGTAGTTTTAAAATGCAATTTGATTTAAATATGTAATTCTGAAATTTGAGGAAGAGCTTTAAATTTTGTGACAACTGAATATAAGTAATCTGAATTTTCACTTCCTAACTCATTTAAATTTTAGCTTTATTTTTTCCAGATTAAAATCTCATTGTTATCTTGATAAAGTTGCTCTGGCTTTGAAATTTTCTTTTTTGGAATAAAAAAGGAAAGTAGTTCGAGGACAATTTTTTCAAATCCCAAGCACCTTTGGACCCATTATCTTTGCAGATGCCTATCTTCTTTTTCTGTCTTAAAATTGATTCATCTATCACCTGGTTATGCTGGATCATGATTGTAGTGTTGAACCCCAAGGCTGCTATAAAAGCCTCCTAAAGCTGTACAAAACATCAAAGAGCTATTGACCATCTAAAGACAGATACAGAAACCTTGTTTTTTCACCTTAAAGAAAATCCATATAATCTGTCCTTTAGTGTATAACCCATTCAGATCAGGAATCTATTCAGTAAGTCCTGGCTAGTAACCAGGTAAGACTGTCCCTTCTTTGGAAGTAAGACTGTCTCTAGTAGCAATGCTTTGAAACTGTATCATTAACATTGACAAATTGCGACTATTAGGATTATCATTTTGTGATTAAGGAAGTCCCTGGACTTTCCTAATTGGTTTCTCTATAGAGAAGAAAAAAAAATTAAACATCTGAACCATAGATGAGCCATTTTCTTAAACAACAGAGTCAGAGAGAAAAAATTATCTCATTTGTGAAAGCTGAGTGCTATTTGACCTGCTCTAAGATGCTCAAAGCATGGTTCATGAACTACCCTCATCAGAATATCTTAGAGTGCTTAGAGTGCCTAGAATGCAGATTTCTGTATTCCAGTCTCAATGTAGGGGACACATGGTAGAACCACTATGTTTTAAAGTAGTACCCTAGGTGATTTTTATTCATGCAAACTTTAAGAACTACTTCTCTAGGGCAGAACTACTTTAGTTTAGCAAATCTCTTGAATGGATCTTTTTTATCTGAAAAAGAAAGCTAAGGTTTCCAAGGCTATTTTTGATAAAAATGAGGACAGAAAGCAAATTTTTCTAGAAATTGTCCTCAAGTAGCTTTAAAGGGAGGAGGTTTTAAGGGGGTCACAGAAATTTAGAAAACTATGGAGAAGGTCCTTATTAGAATGAGGGTCCATAGCCAAATCATGACAGGGTGGGGTCTGAGAAGAATAGTGGCCAATGAAAAATTCCCTGTGGTGGAAATAGCCACCATCGAATATCAAGTTGTTTCTTATGTTGTGCTTTGTCTCCTTTGCTTTTAGGAAAGAAGCTGTTCATCCATGGAGTAAAGCATGGCTGGGAAAGCAAGTGAGGGATAGAGATTGCAACTGGATCAAGAATTTGGAGCAAGTGTTGACCTTGGCCAAATCCAAGTGTCTTCAGAAACATCAAGGAAAGTCCTGGACTCCCCTAACCTCACCAAGTCACAATTAGCCAGAATGTTCTAATCATATAGCTATCATTTATTTATTAAGCATCAGTCACGTGCCAGGCATTTTCAAGCATTATGCCAATTAATCCTACAAAGTAGGTATTTTCTTCCTAGTTTATAGGTGAAGAACTGAGGCTCAGAAAAGTAACAGACCCAAGATCAATCAGTCAGTCATAGAGCAGAGATTTAAACCCACATTTACCAAATTGCAAAAATCTGTCTCCCCTCCCCCACATTATACCACACTCCTCAGAGACAAATAGAAATCTTCTGGCTGCTTGAATTCATTTACCTCCAGATCAACTGCTCTCCTCTTATACACTTTCACCAGTCCCCCATCCAAAGAGAAAAGCAATGGCTGTGTTCTCTCTGGCTGTGTTCAGAATTAAGACCCCCAATCCCAATATTGTTCAGAGAATTCAGTCATCATAATCCTCCCACCTTAATCTGTTGTCCCAGCTTTGACCCTCACCAAACTTTTTTCCCAACTTCTTAAAAGATAAATCTTCACAGATGACTTCCTCATCTCTTTCTTTCTCTTTAACCCACTGCATCTTGTCAAGAGCTGTGAAGGGCTGAGATTTTATGCTCCTTGCAACCTAATAATTTAGCCTGCTACAGTTTCTTGGATGCTAGCAGAAAACCTGAATCTTCTGGGTCAAAGTGTAAGAGGGTGCAGCCAAGAGGGGGGCCACAAAGAGGGATTTATAATGGGATCCAGAACTCAAGGTGTCCAGGAAATATTAGAAAAAATATATGTATATATAGGATGTCCTCACCCCCACCAGTATGAGCTTGAGGATGGGATACATGGAGCAGGGCCATTGAGAGCTGTTTTGCATAGCAACTGCTTTGCAGCTAACCTCTGGCATGGTCACTTAACATATCTATAACCTTTAACTCGTTGCATAGATATGTTAAATAGCTGTGGCCTTGCTTTGAGCCAGGGGGATGGAAGCGACTTCTATCCAAAATATAACTGGGAGGCAACTCCCCCTGGTCACAGCGCCTGCATGAGAGCTTGGAGATGATTGGCTCCATACCATGGGGCCACACCTGCCTGGACTCATCATGGCAGCCTAGTAAAGCTGGGATAATATGGGGATGCTGGCAGGTGTAACTAATTGTAGAAGGAGTCGGAAATGGGGCTGCAGAGGAAGACTGATGCAGGGATTTAAACCCAGGTGTGGCAGCCATACCGGGGCAGGATCATGTGGCTTTGGGGCTCCCTTTGCCATGCAGCTTAGGAAGCTGGGAAGCAAGATGTAGCAGCGATGCAGAGCTCTCTCTTAGCAGTTCAGAAGAATGCAGGAGAGACACTATGGGAAGAACAGTGAGGACCACGAGGCTTTTGAGGAGTTGGGACCACGCAGCTACGGCAGGAGAAGGGGAGACCACATGGTTTTGACAGAGTGGGAACCCCATGGCTTGGGCAAAGGTCAGGACCACATGGCTTTGGAAGATGGGACCATGCAGAGATTGCGGCAGCAACACAGAGGATGATGCTAGAACCAAGGGGCTTCCTGAACCACAGACTTCTACTTCTTTTTCCTGAGATATGGTACCCTGGATTGGGCAGAGGGGAGAAAGAAGGACTGTATGCATCTGTGGGTATTCTAAAGGACTTTAGTATTTTAATGAAGACATTAAGTCACTACTCTAAGTCCCCCGGGGGTCCCCCAGAGCACAAAGGGGGGGTGTCCTTTTGGTAATAGTATATCATCCCCCCCGCCCCACACACACACAGGTCTGTTCTGTAACATTTTTAGTGACTCCACCGGGACAATAATTGCCCGTGGCAGACTGACCCCCTCAGGTGTGGGAGAATGAAACTTTGGGATTTTCCCAGTCTCTGAGAATTTCTCTGCATTCCTGAGGGCATCAGCTGCCTCATCACGCCCGGAAAGGTGAAAAGGAAACAAAACTGGGAACGGAGCAGAGAAGTGAAATGGTTTGGTTGAAAACTTGTTTCTGAACACTGCTTTGGAATAATGGAATTGTGGATAATGGTTTGGTTAGTATGCTGCTTCCAGGTTGCCCCTGTCTGCTCACTTACAGTTTTGGTGAGCCCAGGTGGCACTAAGGGAACCTGTACTTGGGTTTGGGGCAGAAGTGAACCCCTAGGCTCTGTAAGTCGAGCCTGCATGTATGTTGGAGATTGGACACCAAGTCATGTGGGTGCGCCACCATTTTGGGTAAAATGGAGGATGAGCCATGTGAGTGCCCCACCATGGAGGACAGGTCATGCATGTGTGTCGCCATCTTGGACAATGCAGCATGCATGGGCGCTGCCGTCTTGGATGATGGGTCACCTGAGACTTCTGCCATCTTGGAACTGGGCAAGGTGGTGGGCTAAGTGTTCTCTTCTGATTATGGGCTATGTGTTGCTGCTGTGTGGGAACTGCACCAGTCAGTTTCTCTCTGCAACTGGTTCTCATAGGGAGGGCTCTGTTTCTGAAGGTCATGAACTGGGGTCCAAGGGTGACCATCTGATTTCTAGGGTGTTTGCAAGGTCTAAGCTTCAGAAAGCTGCAGGATGTCCCTGAGAATCTAGAGACTTTTAGTGGAAGGTGCCTATAGTGCTAGGGACTTTTGGCTGCCACATACTGAGTTTAAGTACTGAGTTTAAGTATAGTCCTTCCCAGTGTGGGAAAGGAACAGAGGTTAAAAGTGAATTATGGTTAAATCTGGAGGAGTAAAAATATGTATAAAGGTTGTAAAAATTTTAAACGTGGAGGAAAGGAAACCTCAACTACTTGTTTTCTAATTTTATGAGAATGTGGTTTCAATTTTAGTTCTGCTTTTGTTTCTGATCAGAAATCCTCTGTATCTGAAGACCTGTTTAAGGTCACCTGAAGACCTAGGAAAGGTAGCGTGAAACTGGTTTGGGAGAATGCCTTTGCCACTCAGGACCCAGGGAGGGTCATTCGGGATCACAGCACGTTTGAGAAACTATGTGAGGAAGGTGAGGAAGTCTTCCACACAGTAAGGAAGGGAGAGTGGTGTGAGATAAGACTGGAAAAGACAAGACCTCTCACATGGTCTGGTAGGCCACATTAAAAACTGTATAGTCTTATCTCAGGGCAATGAGAAGTTGTTTAAGGGTTTTACCTGGGAGATGATATAGTCTTACTTGCTTTTAGAAAAATCATTTTGGATGCAAAGTAGAAAATGAATGGCAGAGCTCTAATTGTATGCAGTGAGAACAGATTAAATTTGTGGCAATTGGAAAGAAGTAGACCAATTTGCAAGATTTTGAAGATAAAATTGCGAGAACTTGATGCTACAACAAATATGGGGATTGAAAGTGAGGAACATATCAGGAATGACTACTACATGTTTGACTCGAATAATTGGATAGTTGAGGGGAAAGGAAAACAAGAGTTCATGAACTCAATTGGACTAAACTGTTCAGACATTATGAACATGTCAATGAAGCAGCTGGTATCAGATCTGGAATTTAGAGGGAGGGTCTGGGCTAGAGGCACACATGTAGAAATCATCAGCATATAGATGATAAGTAAAACCATTGGTGTGAGTGATAATGTTTAGGCCAAGAGATTATAATGAAAACAGAAATGAAACCTAAACAAAATTGTGAGATACTCCTAATTTAATAGCTAGGGAGAGGAAAAGGAATCTGTAAAGAAATTAGGGGAGCAGTTCCCAGAAATATAGGGAAAATGCCAAGAAAGTATAGAGCCAAAGGAAGAAAAAAAATATTCAAGGAAATAAGTTGACAAAATGTTGAACATTGTTAAAAGCTCAATAAAGATGAGAATTGAAAATGGCCTTTACTTTATTGAAAAGAAAATTGAAACACTGAAAAGTGATTTGTTCATAGTCAATGCAAATTCTTGTCTCTCTCTGGATTCTCAGAAAATTCATACTGCTGCCCATGCTAGGGTTACGTGTGTGATCCACTCTCTCCACAGGACATAAATTCTCCAGTCCTCACTTGACTCAACCTTACAGTATTGCATATTGTTAACTACAATCTCCAGGTATATTTCAATGATATTCCTGAATGATGTCTTAGTCTCCTTCAAAATGGCTGTTCTTCGTTGTTGTGCATACACATGTAGGTATGCCCAAGACACACTTTTCAAAAATAGTTTTTTTAATGGCATTTTGTGGCCCCCTCAATCCAACATACACAAAGGAATCAAAATTTTGAGTGGATTACAAGATTCTGTGTTTCAGAAAAGCTCCCAGTAGGAAGCTTTGGAAATTACTAGTTTAGAGTCAGTGTGGAAACCTCTAGCTTAACTCAGACCAAACAGAGCTGGGGCAGCAATATGGAGAAGTCATCCAACTCATCCACATTCTGATACATCCTCATATTTTAAAACAATATGTAATTATGTTATTCAGCTTTTCATTAATTTTTTCTGGAAGAGGGCCAAATCTGGAAGTTAAGGAAACACCTAAAGGTAAGAGGATCAAGAAGTACAAACTTCCAGCCCTGACTGGTATGGCTCAGTGGATTGAGCATGGGCTGGTAACCAAAGGGTCGCTGGTTCGATTCCCAGTCAGGGCACATGACCACGCTGCAGGCCAGGTCCCCAGTGAGGGCCATGTGAGAGGCAACCATACATTGCTGTTTCTCTCCCTCTCTTTCTCCCTCCCTTCCCCTCTCTCTAAAAATAAATAAAATCTTTAAAAAAAGTACAAACTTCCAGTTATAAAATAAGTTATAGGAAAGTTATAGGGATGTAATGTACAGTATAGGGAAGAAAATCAATGATATAATAACTATGATGACAGATGGTTACTAGACTTACTGCAGTGGTCACTAGACTTACTGTGGTGGTCACTTTGTAAATGTTGAATCACTATGTTGTACACCTGAAACTATATTATATATCAGCTTTAATTAAAATAAAAATTTAAAAATATATTAAGGTAAAAAAAGAAAATGAAACTTCTCACGGAAAAACCCTTTGATAATGAACAGCAATGAAAATATCTCAAGACCACTTGCTACAGAGTTACTGTCCTATTTAAGGATGGGAAGGAAAAAAATCTCATTAGCTGGCTGTGGATATAAACAACTGATCAATCATTACCTGGAGCCACAGAGGAAAGTAGCCAAGAGAGGAGAAAATAATAAAAAAATAAATTGTAAAATAGAAAGGATGAGAGGAAGGATCAGAGTGGAAAAGAGGCAGATGAGATAGAAGCAGTGACAAACACTAGAAAAGGTGATGAGAACATTTCAAAGGAAAAAAATAGATCACCAAAGTAGAGATCCTATATTTGAACAATCCCCTGGGACTTTAGGGCACGGCCAAGGTATGGAATTTGACTGTCAGTCATTAACCATTGTATTTAAGAATATAGGGAGTGAGTACATTTTAAAAGGACTTCTGTGAAAAGGTTAAAATAAAAATACTACTATTCTAAAAGGCAGCACACACACACACAAAAGCCAGAATATGGATCCTGGTAATATTCATCATTGCTTTTGAAGGGACAATTACTGGGGCTGGACTCTTGGTCCCAAGGACTATCCCCTTCCCAAGTCCTTTAGTGGAAACTGCGGAAGCAAGCAGCCCTGGTCAGCCCTCAGGCAATAGTGCAGCGCCCTCCCATTTGCTAGAGGTTTAAGAAAATCTCTGCTGCGTTCACTTGTAAGTCTTCATGCTGTTGTATCAATTAAACGGGTTTCTGCGCGATTTGACTGGGGAAAAGACCAATAAACTAACCCCCACGTTTTCCACTTAAGTAAATATCTAAATATTTTTGCTTGCTAGAGAGATCCCGGGCTCCAACTGTTTAGGATTGAAAACACCCAAGCCCACTTGGGTTGTCTTCCCACCTGCCCCGCGTTAAATTCTTGTGGTTTCAGAAACAGGCTGACGTAGTACTTCCCGCGGGGAGGGAATCGGGGGTACGTTACAATTTGGTCTGAGAATTGTGGGAATAGCCCTAAGGCCGTCAATTAACGCCACATTTCCGTAGTGTGACTCGCAGGCTGGCAGAGGCTATGACGAACGATGCGCAACCGGGCCTCTGGAGAGAGCCTGAAGCCCCGGATGGCTGTGGGCGCTGAGGGGGTGCTTGGATGCCGCAGCTCTGCGGGCGACTAGGGCTTGGCTGAAAGACCCTGGGCTAGCGGGCACTGAATCGTATCCCGCCAGAGGGTCTGAACCGGCCGGGGGCGCCGTCGGCGGGGCTCGCGCAGCCGCACTGAGCGCGCCGAATCTGGGCTCCACCTCCTGGCTCCCTAGTAAGCATGGCGGCGGCGGCGTTTGCGGTCCCTCGGGTGAAACAGAAAGTGGGAGCTTCGCGGAGAGGGAGCGAAGAGCAGGGCTGAGGCACCACCGTCACAGCCGGGAAACCACCCCAATAGTCAGTACGCGCAGGGGCCAGAGAGCCGGCTTTGCCTCTAAGGTAGAGTGAGAACGATCAGTAACCTGAAGAAGAGGCTCCACCGTAGTCGCCTTCCTCTGTCCCAAAGCAGCGCGACTCCTAGGTGAGAGCCCGGGCGATCTCTCAGGGAAAGGTAGGGGAGACACTACCATCACCTCCGCGTCCCTTCCCGCCCTTTAGGCATCACGGAAACCGTTAGGCTGGGGTTAAGGAGCCGGTGCACCTAGCGGGGCTCGGGCCCGTCGAGGGCCTGGACCACCCCGTCCTGTTGGCGTGGTTTAGGCCGAAGAGCGGCGCCGGGGACGAGGACCCAGCCACTGGCGGGGCACCTGTGGGTGGGAGTCTCATCTCCAAGTTATCGCGTGGGCACGGCCCCTCCACCAGCCTGAGGAGGAGGTTCAGGGCCGCAGGAGGCCCTCCCAAAGCCCCCCCACCCCCGCCTGCCGCTGAGGGCCAGTGGCGCCACTCCGGCAGGCGCGGGGGTCGAGAGCGTAACCCTCAGGAGAGGGTCACGGAGCGACGCCTTGTGTACGCAGAACTTGAAACGCTTGTTTCCCCCGCTCATTTTGGGGTTAAAACCTTGAAAACCCGCCTTTCTGTGTTTGAGCTTGTTGGTTGGTGGCCGTACCTGCCTGTCTCTCTACCCGCGGACTTAACCACCTGTTCAGTCAGGAGGGTGACTGGAGACTGCAGTCTTCGCAGTCTTTCAACAGCGAATCTTTGAACTTTTGACACGGCTGTGGAGGGACGTCAAACGTTAGGTAAAGGAAAATGAACAAATAATTTAGTCATAAAATAGCGGGCACAGTAGTGGCTGTTTTAATTAATGTAGTCTTTAATCGTTCTTTTCATTAAACTGTTAGGGTTAAAAACCTTGAGATATTTTTATGTGGGGGAGGGGTGCGTAATGGTTGCTGGGTTGCTAAGAATCGTGAATTAAGAAATTTTCTTTAGTGAAATCCTGTGAAAACCTGTGTCTGAGCTTCTGTTAACTAAGAGTAACAGTCTGACAAGGTTATTATTTTTTTTACAGTATAATCCTCATGTATTTTTTCACTGTGGACTTTTAAAACTGAGCAACATAATTGTTTTGCTTCTTAACTGTGGTCTTTGGTTTTAGTTCTTGAAACCAGAGTTGGTATATGTTTTTCTGTATTATAAGGATGAAATAGCAAAAGAGCTGTTACTATAATATTTTATCTCCATGCCGTTACCAGCACCAGTGCTGAACATATGCCACTCTGGAGTTGGAGCCATATGTTAGGCAGAAACTAGTTGAGTTTTGTGGCTATGGGGTATTTAGACGAATATTTAGTTTTTTGGATTTGCTTAATCTGTAATTCTTGCCATCGTGTAAGTTTTATTTAAATCACCTAAAAATATTGAAGAGAAATGAGTCCTCCCGCCTTTTGATGTTTTCTTGGTTGAATTGATTTTTCTCATGTAATGATATAAAAGTACCTGCTGAGACAGATGGTGGACTTCACAGAAAACAGTGCTAAAACAGTTTAACACATCTTTTCTAACATGGAACCTAAAATTTTACTTTCAACTTTTTAGCCCACTGATAATCATGTCTTCATGAATAATACCAGTTAGTGGGAAGAAGGGATGATAACTTGACAGGAAAAAAAGGTCTTGTTAAAATTTTTTATAAATAATTTTATATTTAAACACTTAAACACTAACAGTAAATTTTACTATTATTTCCTTCTTTCCCCGCGTAGGTTATCTGAGTTTCCTTGTGTAGGTTAACTGAAAATTTTTTTTTAATCCAGGTTGGCTGCCTTTAGCTACCTGTATGCTTCTGGATTAACTCCCTCTTTTTCCCTTTCGTCTGAATTATTGAATGTTGAGGAAAAGTAAACTTTTGGTTAATACTGGCTTCAATCAAACATAATTATGAGGGTAATTTGCCTCTCCAAATTAATGATATGGCTTCAAAAAAACTGATCCTATGGTTGTCTTTTGGTATTATCTGTGTCATCACTTCCCCTCTTCATATGAGTAATTGAGAGCTGATTTCTTTTACCATTCATTCAATAATTGTTTTAGTTGTTAAATTTCTACAGTATGACAGTAAGCATATCTTATTACTAATTTTAAAACTTCTCCCTGTTTTCTGACTAGCTAGGTATAGGTCAGGTAAAGAGACTATAAAACCCAGAAAAAAGAGAAGGGATGCATGATTAATATTCTTATTGTCTCTTGTGGCCTTACTTAAGAGCATTTAATTTATAATTTATCTATTTTTAGTTTAGCCTCATGGGTATTACAGGGTGGAGCACAAGTAGGTTTACAGTTGTTCGTATGGGAAATAATAAATAATAACACAAGAATAAACTGTTTCTCATACTCTCAACTGTAAACCTCCTTTTGCCCCAAACTGTATGCTTTAAAAAATTTTTTTGTTTATACATCCAAGGCTTGTGCACCTTCTATTTTGCTTATATTTTTAAATTACAGTTTGATGAATTGTTATGTTTTGGGTGCTTTTTTTAAAATGAAAATGGGTCTAGATGGTATCTTTGAGAGCAATATAGTAATATACACTTGAGTTCCAATTTTAGGTAATCAAAAGGTAAGTATTGTTTTTTTTATCCCTAGCATTGTCTAGCACACTGCAAATAAATTCACAATGTTATAAATACAAAAATTTAGAATACTGTTCATGTCTATTCCATTGAATCTTTTAGTGCTTCAGTTTATGACATTGCAAAAAAGAAAGACAGACAGAAAGAAAAGAAAAAAGAGAAGAGAGAAAAAAAAGAAAGAAAAATGGCCACTATGGATATTGGTATCAAGAGCTGCTTGTTAAAAAGAAATGAGTGGCCAATAGTGTTGAAAGGCAGATTTGAGGGTTGTGTTTTTAAGAAATTTTGCTTTTATAATTTTCTTAACATTTTGGTCTTATTTTATTTCAGAGTATTATTTAGTGGTCTCTTTTTATCTCTTGATCTTTATCTCTCTGTTCACCCCTTATAGTTTGCTTTTTTCCCCACATACAGTTTCTAAGTTTTTAGTGTGGCCTGTGGTCTTACATCAAGTATTTTTTTGTGAGTGTCATCCTGTGACATTTCCCATCACTTACTACCCTTTACCAGCACTTAAGCAATTTTTCTCCGAGATAGAAAGGTGTGCTTGGGAGATGGCATATTCTTAGAAGATGATGAGCTATTATTAAAGTGGGGATACAGATAAAAGCAATGTGATATGTCTCCTTCCTTCAAGTAGTTTACAAACTAGTTGGAGATACTAGACTAACACACAGTAAATCATTAGCAAAAAATAAGATGGTATTACTAAGTTGTGTGGCAAGGACTATAATTTAAAGGAAAATGAAGCCACTAAAGAGCTAGAAAGATCTTCAATGGTGTTTGGAGAAAATCAGACTTGAAGCTTAGGAAAGATTTAGGTAGCAAAAGGAATGATATTCTTAAAAAGACTGACAGACGTAGCTGGTACTAGTAGCAAGGAGACCATTTTGAGCGCATTCAAGAACAAGCATTAGGAGGAAGAAAGAAGGGTAGAGATTTTGGCTAAGCTATGGTCAAGAGAGTAATAGGCAGGGTTGTACAAGATACTTTGTATCATTATGAACCCATCTCTGAAAGAACTATATATCTACTTTGTCATATTCATAGCTTAAGCTTTATGTATAAGGGATGGCTTATATGTCTTATATGTGTTTGTTTATTGTAGCTTAGATTAGGGGTTGGCAGGATTTTTCTGTAGAGCGTGAGATAGTAAGTATTTTAGGCCCAGCTGGCCACTTAGAGTCTGTTGAATATACTTTTTTGTGTTGTTACAACCTTTCAAAAATATAAAAAAATATTTTTAGCTCAAGAGCCAAACAAAAACAAGCCAGATTTGGGCAGGATTTGGCCAGTGGGCCTAGTTTGCTGGGTCTTGGTTAATAATTAATTGGCTAAATAATTGTCCATATAGCATATAAGGTGAGGCGCCTTATATAATTTGTTTTCATGGTTGTTTAGTGTGTTTTGTTATGAATATCATTTAGATTTTTTCCTATATAATAATAAGAATGAAGAATGCATGCAGAAATAACTATTATTGTAACTGTTGTTTTATGGCCATGCTTTTGAGCAAAAGCCCAGAATAGGTCGCAGAACTAGGAAGTGAAAGAAGAAAAGCTTTTGGGACAGACTTTAGAGCAGTGAAAACCACTATACCCAGGCTTGATTTAGAATTTGTATATGTTTAAGTATATCAACTGCCTATTCTGGTTTTACAAATTTTGAACTACAATTGGCATTTTAGAAACTTTGGGTAGGGTGCTAGTGGCCTGTAAGTGACAAAAGGAGAGCAGACAGTAGGAAACCTTGTTTTTACAAGTAGTGTAAGATAAGTTAGTGAAGAGACGAAACAATTGGACATCCTTTAGTAACTCCAAGAAGACCACTGCTTGTAGAGCAGTTTAAATTGGTATTTACATTGGTGAGCTTGAATCATCAAAAAAGGTTATATTGTGTGCAGATTAAGGCGGAGAAGAAAGACTAGAAATTTCTTTTAGAATATCTGCATTAAGATTGTTTAAACAATATAGTGACTTAAATGGTATCAGTTATTTAAAAAATTCATTTATATGAAATATCTCTTTGAAGTTTCTAAATTTATGGATGAGTATTTCTAAGGCATTCTGTTTTCTTCTGCACACTGTGTTTCATGTTATAATTTCCAGGTGAAGTGGTGCCTTGTGTTATGCTGTATGAATCAATTGGCTAGAGTATTTTTTTTTTCATTGAGAAGGTATTAGTAAGGGAGGGAGGCAAAGGTAGTAAAGCTTTGCTTCCTCGCACAACCAAAAGAAGGATAACAACCAGTTGAAAACAATAAACAACCAGAAGTGCTAGAAGATCAAACTGCTTGGAACTCCAACAACTAAGGAGTTAAGCATTCACCCAGACTGGTAGGAGGGGCAAGTGAGCAGAGAGGACACATGGCAAGGTGGCAGACTGTGTAGGTGAGGCCTGGCTGGCAGAATGGAAAAATAAAGACTCAAGCTAGCTGTAAAATACTGGGAGGTTGCCATGGCAGGAGGAGCTCCCGGTCTCACAGGAGAGTTTGTTGGAAAGTGGGGCTAGGGAGGAGCAAGCTCGCAGCATTATTGTCTCTCTGACCCCTCCCCCACAGACAGTACCACAAGGCAGCAAAGAGGGTTGCCCTGTCCTGCAAATACCTAAGGCCCTTCCCTCTTACAACATCACAGGTGCACCGAAACAAAGAAATATGGCTGAAATGAAAGAACATATCAAAGCTCCAGAAAAAGAGCTAAGCAACAAGGAGATAGACAACCTATAGGATGCAGAGTTTAAAACACTGATAATCGGGATGCTCACAGAACTGATTGCGCTCAGTCACAAAATGAAGAAAGAAATGAAGGTTACCCAAAGTGAAATAAAGCAAAATACACAGGGTACCAACAGTAAAGGGAAAGAAACTCGGACTCAAATCAATGACATGGAACAAAAGGAAGAAATAAACATCCAACTGGAACAGAATAAAGAAACAAGAATTCAAAAAAAGGAGGAGAGGTTTAGGAACTTCTGGCACAACTTTAAACATTCTAACATCTGAATCATAGACATGCCAGAAGGCGAAGAGGAAGAGCAAAAGATTGAAAACTTATTTGAGCAAATAATGAAGGAAAACTTACCCAATCTGGCAAAGGAAATAGACTTCCAGGTAGCCCAGAGGGTCCCAAAGAATTTGGACCCAAGGAGGAACACAGTAAGGCACATCATCATTAAATTACCCAAGATTAAAGATAAAGAGAGAATCTTAAAAGCAGCAAGAGGAAAGAGTTACCTACAAAGGAATTCCCATAAGACTATCAGTTGATTTCTCAAAAGAAACCTTACAGGCAGGAAGGGGCTGGAAAGAAGAATTCAATCATGAAAGGCAAGGACCTATATCGAAGATTACTCCATCCAGCAAAGCTATCATTTAGAATGGAAGGGCAGAAAAAGTGCTTCCCAGATAAGGTCAAGTTAAAGGAGTTCTTCATCACCAAGCCCTTACTGTATGAAATACTAAAGGGACTTATGTAAGAAATTGAAGAAGATAAACTATGAACAATAAAATGACAACAAACTCATAACTATATCAACAACTGAACCTAAAAAATAAAAACAAACTAAGCAAACAACTAGGACAGGAACAGAACCAGAGAAATGGAGATCACATGGGGGTTTTCAGTGGGAATAGGAAGGGGAAGAATGGGGCAGAGGGAAGGTACAAGGAATAAGAAGAACAAATGGTAGGCATAAAATAGATGGGGAAAGGTTAAGAATGGTATAGGAAACAGAGAAGCCAAAGAACTTGCATATACAACCCATGGACAATGAACTAAGGGTATGGAGAGGCTGGAGGGCTGGGGAGGGCAGGGGAGGGATAAAGGGGAGAAAAAATTGGGGAAACTATAATAGCATAATCAATAAAATATACTTAAAAAATAAAATGAGAATGATAAAAAAAAGATATGTTCCTTAAAAAAAAAAAAGGAAGGCATTAGTAATATATTCTGTGTATCAGGGATAGTATTACATGCTGGAAAAATGAAGATGTATAGGATGGAGAACTACTTGGATAAAATTAGTGTTTCTTTTTTTCCTTTTAAAAGCATTAAAGCCAAACAAAACCCCAAAACTTAAGTTAACTTTGTATATTTTTTATACCAGCATCTTCTATACTTTGTAAATTTATATATTTTCTTAAGTTTTAAGGCAGTATAAACCTTTTGAACTAAATTTCAGCCTTCATAAATTGCAACCTAATACAGATTTTTTTTTAAATTTTGCTATAAGGAGAAATTAACAATTCACTCTCCACTCCCCTTTAATTTTAGAAATGAAAATCACACCACAATTTCTACTGCATCTCTCTTTATCCTGTGACTTTATCTATTTCCTGCCACTTTCCAACTTTGTAGCATATGTTTTACATTAGAGAGATACAGGTTTGTGTGCTGACTTCTTCCTTTTTTTTTTATTACTTTATTGTTCTTTAGTTACAGTTGTCTGCATTTTCTCCCCTCTCCTCCTCCCTACCTCACCCAACCCCACCTTTACTGACCTTACACAAGTGAGTATGTTATTTTACCTCTGAGTCTTAGTTTCTCACTTTGGAGAAGGTTAATAAGAGAACCTATCTCTTAGAATTGGCTATTATAAAGATTAAAAGAGTCCACTTAATATGCTAAGTAAAATGCTTACCATACAATATCTGTATCTATAACTTTGTCAGACATGTCTAATCATTGTCACCTAGGTATCCTGTTTTTGTTTTCACCAGTTAGTTATCTATGTATCTATATGTTAAAAACCTTAAATGTCCTAGATATTTAGGATATGCGTGTCAGAAAAATGAAAGTTATACTCCCTTTCCTCCAGTAAATCACACACTAGGATAAGATTAAAGATATGTAAACAAGTGAATATTTTTAAATAATTAAAAATAAGTGAAATATCTCTTCTTTGGCCTCTTTTCATTTGTGTGAATCCTTTCTGTCTTTAATAATGAATTGCCCTGTTTCCATAATAACATAATGTCATATTATAGCATTTATATTTCTTTACGTTTCTTTCAACTGTTAAACTGTGAACTTCTTGAGTTTGAACAGTTCTGCTGGGTGGCAGTATTTTTCCTATAAGGGAACAGATAATAAATATTTTAGGCTTTGTGGCCACATGGCCTCTGTTGCAACTACTTGATTGTACTGTAGGAGCATAAAAAGAACCATAGATAAATTCTAAACATTGGGTGTGACTGTGTTCCAATAAAACTTTTTTATAAAAACAGGCAGAAAGCCAGATTTGGCCTGCTTTGCCAACTTTGGCAATGCTGCCTACCCAATGGCTGGCAAATATAAGGCACTTGGTAAACAATGAGAATATGTGTTAAATCATGTGTTCTGGGTGCTGCTCTAAACAACTTACATGTATCAGTTTACTTAATCCTTAAAACAAAGCTCTGAGGTAGACATTGTTGTCACTATTTTAAAAATGAGGACACTAAATCATGAGAAGTTAGATAACATGAATAAAATCATGCAACTAGTTAGTGAAATATTTGGGATTTGAACTCAGGCATTCTGACTCCAGAGCCTGGGCTTTTAATCATTAAGTTATACTAGTTCTCCTGTTATATCCTAGGAGTATAATATTGATTCAGTATTAGAAAGCATGTTAATGTAATTCACTATAAGTATAGGTTAAAGGGAAAACTACATGACACTTTTCTCAAATGAATTACATATAAATAAAAAAAATGGTAAAACTTTTAGAAGTGATTGTAAAAGTAACTGGGAGGCCTGGGTAAAAAAAGCCTTTTCAGGTGAGACATCAAACTTAGGTGCCGTTTAAAAAAGCAAGCAATAGAGTGATAAACTTTTTGATGTGTAATATACAAAGCTAATATTCAAATTATACAAGATATGCCTACAACTCAGTATGAAAAAGATAACCTGGTAGAAAATGAGAAAGAATGTAAGTAGAAAATTTGTAGAAGTAGAAATCTAGCCTATAAAGTTTCGAAGAGATACTCAACCAGACCAGTAATCTGAGAAATTCCAATGAAAACATCAATGTAATAGGATTTTTAAAAAACTCCTTGGTAATAAAATTGGCAAAATCTGGAAAATTTTCATAATTAGTGTCAAATTGTAAAGTAGGCACTCAAACTACTGAAATAAGTGTAAATAGCTTATTTTTTTAGGAGAAGATTTTGGTTGTGTCTAACACTTTCTTTTTTATTACTTTTTTAAATCCTCACCAGAGGATATGTTTTTATTGATTGTAGAGAGAGAAACATTGATGGGTTGCCTTCCATACATGCCCTTACTGGGGATGGAACCCACAACCTGGGTATGTGCCCTGAACAGAAATCAAGCCCACAACCTTTTAATGTACGAGATGATGCTCCAACCAACTAAGCTGTCTGGCCAGGGCAGTATCTATCATTTAAAAGTGCATACTTCTGAACCAGAAGTTTCACTTCTATATATCTATAATACAGAAATACTATCGTAGGTTCATAGAGAATGTTACATGATTATTTTCTGCAGAGGGAGAAACCTTTGAAGAAAAATGGAAGCATAGAATAGTGAAATCATGACATGTCCTTAGAGTAAAATATTAGGCAACTATGAAAAAAGAATGAAATAGATACAGATGTTGTTCTTTAAGAAAATCTTAAAGATATCTTACATGAAAAAGCAAGACACTGATGAGTACATGTAATTTCATTTATGTAACAGCTACTGCCGGAAAACCTCATACACAAGTAACCGCAGCGAAGAAGTCTGAAAGAGTACGTTCTATAGAATGTGGAGAGCTGTAGAAATAGGAGTTGCATGACATGCTGAAGAAAGATTAGTGGACATGAAGACATAGCAGTAGAAACTACCTAAAATGAAAAACTGAAAAGAGAATTGTTTGAAAGATGAAGTGAAAAAATTTTTTGAAGAAATAATCTCAAATCGTTTTCAAATTTGATAAACTTTAAACCAAGAAATAAACACAGTAAACATAAGACGAATGAAAATGGCACCAAAGAACATCATAAGCAAGTTGTTTAAAACAAGTGATAAAGAGAAAAAAATCTTAAAAGCAGCCAAAGGAAAATAACAAAGATAAGGGTAATAGCAGATTTCTCATCAGAAGCAGTGTAAGCTAGAAGATAATGGAGCAGTATCTTTAGAACACTGCAAGAAAGAACTGTCAGACTTCTGGTCAGGATGGCAGAGTAGGTAAATGTGCTTGCCTCCTGCAACCACATCAGAATTACAGCTAAATTATAGAATGACCACCCTTGAGAACTGCCTGAAGACTACCCGAACAGAATTCTTATATCTAAGGATAGATATAAAGAAGAAACCACTTTCAGACTTGTAGGAGGGTTGGAGATACAAAATGGGCTGATTCCACACCCACATGTGGTGGTTAAGAATTGGGAGGGATATCTTGTTGCAGAGATCCCCATGAGGAGCAAAGGGGTCTGAGCGCCACACCAGGCAACCCCAGCCTGGACCTGCACTGCTGGGAACAGGAGTACCCACAACCTGTAGCTATGAAAGTCAAGGGAATTCTGTCTGGGTAAGATGGAGGGCTGCTGGAGTTCCAAGTGTTCATCTTAAAGGGTCCACACATGGACTTACTTGCTGAAGTACACACACTCTGACCTCCAGTGCTGGGCAGCAGCCAGTTACATAGAGAGGAACTGACTGACTGATTTCAGGGTGAGGGCTAGAGGGGCTGTATTCTTTGCCATTTTTTTCTTTTGTGAAGCCCTCCCTACAGAGAGCTGGCAGTGGGGCACCAAATGCATTTGCTGAGCCTTGCTCCTACCCAGCTTTTAGGCACAGACAGGTGCCAAATATGAGTCATCAGACTTGCTGTACTTTGGTGATTCCCTGAGAATCTGCCCTACTCAACTTGCACAGCTGCTGGAACCTCTTTCAGTGGCTATTATAAGTGGCTGTCCTTGGCCCATGCTAATAGACTTTACTAAAACCTCTGAAAAAGGTCCACAAACTCCAAACAAGCATCATTTTCCTGAATGTGCCCTGCTCCCCTTGTTAAGTGGCCTCCAGCCTAACACTAATTGGAGCCTCTCTGAGGTACCTCCAAGCCCAACAGGCAGCTACCTAATGCAGATACTTTATAGCTCCTACTAGGTTGTGCTGGCCAGAAAAAGGCAGCGGCTGACCTGGGCCTGCACTGGAGCCCTTCCCAAGAGTCCTCAAAAACAGCATACCCGGTGACTGGTTTTTGATCACACCAGACCACTACCCAGTTAACTCCACAACAACACGCATGAAGGATGGTCTCAGGAGGCCCCAAAGGCCTGCTACAATGAATCCCATTCTGTTGGGCCAGCATACACACAACAGCTCATCTGCTGTAGTCATGGCCAGTCTTCACAGCCAGTCAGCCTGAAGGTCACTTCTACCCTCTCATGTGACAAAAGCAATCAAGGCTCAACTACAACAGGAGAGCATCCAGAGCCCACACAGAAGGCACTCTGAAGCACTGGCTCAGTTGACGAGGGATACTGTGCCACTGGGCCCCACAGGATACCTAGGACATAAGCCCACCCTGCCAAGACTGGG
>PVJI01013278.1:20397-48459 GCA_004026765.1 Micronycteris hirsuta
AAAAAAAAAAAAAAGGACTTAGAGCCATAAAAAAGGACCAGTCAGAAATGAGGAATACAATAACTAAGATAAAAAATACATTATATGAGTAAACAAAAGAGTAATAACGCAGAGTGTCAAATCAGTGATTTGAGACAAAAGTAGCAGAAAATACTCAATTAGAACAACAAAATGAAAAAAAAAAAAAGGATACATAAGCACCCTCTGAGACAATTTCAAGCATGAAAACATTTACATCGTACGGGTACCAGAAGAAGAGCGAGAACAAGAAACTGAAAACCTATTTGAAGAAATAATGATGGAAAACTTCCCTAACCTGGTGAAGGAAGTAGACAAGTCTGGGAAGTGCAGTCTCAAACAGGATGACCCCAAAGGGACCCCCATCCAGGCATGTCATTATTAAAATGCCAAAGGTTAAACACAAAGAAAAAATATTAAAAGGAGCAAGAAAAAGGCAGTTTGTTACTTACAAGGGAGCTCCCATAAGACTGTCAGTTGATTTCTTAACAAACTCCAAGCCAGACAGGATTGGCATGATATTTTCAAAGTGATGAAAATTAAAGACCTTCAACACAGATTACTCTGTACATCAAGGCTATCATTTAGAATCAAAGGAGTGATAATAGAGTTTTCCAGACAAGAAAAAGCTAAAAGAGTTAATCACCACTAAACTAGTATTTTAAGAAATGTTAAAGAAATTTCTTTAAGAAGAAAAGACTTTTAAAAATCTGAATAATATAGCAATAACTACATACCTATTAATAATCACTTTAAGTGTAAATGAATTAAATGCTTCAATGAAGAGACTGGGTGGCTAAATGGTTAAGAAAACAGGACCTATACATAGAACCCTGCTTTAAATCAAAATACACGCACAAAGTAAAGGGGTAGAAAAATATTTAATGCAGTGGAAATAGAAAAAAAGCCTTTAAAACAAAGGCTATAACAAGCAACAAGGACGTTACATAATGATAAACAGATCAGTCCAACAAAAGGAAATAACTCTTGTAAACATCAGAGCACCCAATGCAGGAACACCTAAATATATAAAGCAAATATTGAGGGACATAAAGGGAGAGATTGACAGTAATACAGTCACAATACAGGACTTTAACAGCCCATTGATGCCTATGAACACATCATTCAGAAAGAAAATGAACAAACAGTGACCTTAAATGATATATTAGAACAGATTGACTTAATTGATATTTTTAGAACATTTCATCCCAGAGCAGCAGAGTATACATTCTTTTCAAGCGCACATGGAAAATTTTCCAGGATCACGTTTGGCTACAAAACAAGTCTCAATAAATTTAAGAAGATTGAAATTATACCAAGCTTCTTCAATCACAGTGGTATGACACTGGAAATCAATTACAAGAAGAAAACTGGAAAACACATGGAGCTAAATAACATGTATTAAACAATGAATGGATTAACAAGATCAAGGAAGAAATCAAAAGATACCTTGAGACAAATGACAGTGAAAGCACAAGAACTTAAAATTAGTGGGACACAGTGAAAGCAGTTTTAAGGGAAATTCAGACGATACAGTCCTAGTTTAAGAAACAGGAAAAATCTTAAATAAACAATGTAATCTAAAGTAGCTAGAAAAAGAACAGAGCCCAGAGTGAGTAGAAGGAAGGAAATAATAAAGACTATTTCATAGTCTGAAATAGAGTCTCAAAAACAAAAGATAAATGAAACCAAAAGCTGGTTCTTTGATAAGGTAAACGAAATTGGTAAACCTGTAACCAGATTCAACAAGAGAAAAAGAGAGAGGACCCAATTAAACTGACATCATAGAACTAGAAAGGATTATAAGAAAATAGTACAATTACATGCCAATAAGTTAGACAAGCTGGAAGAATTGGATAAATTTTTAGAAACATAACAGTCTTCCTTCCCAGAATGAATCAAGAAGAAACAGAGCATGAACAGTCTGATAATTACTTACAAAATTGTATCACTAATTTGAAAAGATATATGCATCCCTGTGTTCATTGCTGCATTATTTACTATAGCCAAACTATGGAAGCAACCTTAGGGCCCAGCAATGGACGATTGGATAGAGAAGAATTGCTACATATATATATAATGAAATATTACTTAGCCATAAAAAAGAATGAAATCTTGCCATGGCTGCTGTGGCTCTGTTGGAATGGTTGTCCCATAACCAAAAGGTTGTAGGTTTCATTCCTAGTCAGTGCGCATACCTAGGTCATTAAGGGCTCCATCCCTGGTCCTGGCACATATGGCAGGCAACTGATTGATGTTTCTCCCTCGCATCGATGTTTCTCTTTCTCCCTCTTCTATCTCTCAAAGCAATGGAAAAATGTTCTCAGGTAAGGATAAAAAATTTAAAAAAAAAATGAAATCCTAACTGTGACAACATGGTTGGACCTTCAGGGTATTATGCTAAGTGAATTAGACAGATAAAGAGAAATACCATATGATATTGCTTAAATGAGGAATCTAAAAAACGAATGAATAAACAAAACAGAAACAAACATAGATACAGAGAACAAACTGATGGTTACCAGGTGAGAGGGTGGTTGTGGGGTGGATATAAAAGATGAAGAAATTAAGAAGTACAAATGGGCAGACACAAAATTGTCACTGAGATGTAATGTAAAATCTTGTGAATATAGTCAGTAATATTGTGTTAACTATATATGGTGTCAGATGGGTACTAGACTTACTGAGAGGATCACTTTGTAAGTTATATAAATGTCTAACCACTATGCTGAGCATCTGAACTAGTACAATATTCAGTGTTAACTGTAATTGAAATATTTGAAAAAAAATTTTAACTATCAGTCTAGGATTCTTTACTCAGCAGAATGATGTTTCAAGAACAAAGATAAAATAAAGACTTTCAAACATACAAAACTGAAGGGATTCATTACCTTTAGTCCTTTATTAACGTGGAGTTCTTAAGCAGAAAGGAAATTAAACCATATGAATACCTGGACTTAGAGAAAAGAATGGGGAGCACTGGAAATGATAACAGTGTGGGTAAATATATAAGATTCTTTAAAAATTTAGATATTTTTATAAGACAAGCAACTAATATAAAAATGATAATGATTGTAGAGTTTATAACATGTGAAAGTAAAATATATAACAATAGCACTAAGAAGGGGAGAAATTGCAAAATTGCAGATATATTATTATAAGATTCTGATACTTACACCTGGAATAGTATAAGTTAAACTTATGCTTCCTATATGGTGATAAATTAGATTTTGAAAAGTTAGACTTTAGTAAGTTTAACATGCATATTATTAACCCTAAAGCAACCATCAAAGGAACAGACCAAAGAATTATACTCTGTAATCCAAGAAGGGAGATATTATAAAATGATATAATAGAAGTTATCCAAAACAAAACAGATAAAGAAGAAAAAGGGAATTAAGAACATATGGGACAGAAAGAAAACAAATAGCAGGATGGTAGATTTAAACCCAGTCATATCAATAATCACATTACATACAAATGGTCTAAACACTAATTAAAAGTCAGCAATCATTGGGTCAAGCTTTTAAAAAGTCAAAACCCAAGTATATCACATCTACAAGAACCCCACTTTAAGTATAAGTGAAAGGTTTGAAAATATTTGCTAACACTATGCAGAAGAAAGCTGGAGTGACTATATTAGATCAGAAGTTAGATTTCACAGTAAAGACTATTATCAAAGATGAACAGGGGTCATTTCATAATAATGGGATTAATTCAAGAGAACATAATCCTAAATTTTTATGCATCCAATAAAAGAGCTTCAAATTACATGACAGACTGGCAAAGAGAAATAATATGCAATTTTTTAAAAGATTTTATTTATTTATTTTTAGACAGGGGAGGGGAGGGAGAGAAACATCAATGTGTGGTTGCCTGTCACGCGCCCCCTACTGGGGAGCTGGCCTGCAACCCAGGCATGTGCCCTGACTGGGAATCTAACCAGAGACCCTTTGGTTCACAGGCTGGCACTCAGTCCACTGAGCCACACCAGCTGGGGCATAATATGCAATTTTAACAGATTCCAGTGTCACTCTCTTAATAATTGATAGAAAAGGCCAAATGTAAAACCTGGAAGTATAAAATTTCATGGAGAAAACATAAGAACATTTTTGTGACTCTGTATTAGGCAGAGATCTCTTAGGTAAAACACCAAAAACACCCTAAAATAACAAATTGAGAAGTTGGATTTCATCATAATTAAAGCCATTGCTCTTCAAAAAGACATTGGTAAGAGAATTCACAGACAGGCCATTGATTGGGAAAAAAATCTTTGTAAACTACTTAACTTGATAAAGGACTGGTATCCAGAATATATAAAGCATTATCAAAATTGAATAATATGAAAACAAACCAAAAAAACCCAATAACAAAATGGAACAAAGTCCATTTGGACCAAAGTATTGAAGAAATACCTAACCAAAAAGCTATAGGTGGCAAATAAGCACATGAAGAAAAACATGTTTAATATCATTAGTTACTGGAAATGAAAAGGCCAGGATTACAGATAGTAGGAAAATTTGGGGCTGATGGATAATAGGTTTATATTCTTCATCATAGTAATGATTTTTGGTTATATTCATGTATCAAAATTTATCAAGTCATATGCTTTAAAGATTTTATTTATTTATTTTTAGACAGAAGGGAAGGGAGGGAGAAAGAGAGGGAGAGAAACATCAATGTGTGTTTGCCTCTCACGTGGCCCCCATTGGGGAACTGGCCTGCAACCCAGGCATGTACCCTGACTGGGAATTGAACTGGTGACCCTTTGGTTTGCAGCCCTCGCTCAATCCACTGAGCTACACCAGCCAGGGCTCAAGTCATACACTTTAAACGTGTCACTTGATTTATGTCAATTTACCTCAATAAGTCAATTTAAAAAATCTAGAGTACTGTAGTTACCATTTTGTATTTGATTATTACGTTTCTTTAATATACTTAACACATTACTCTGCCATTTCTCAAGAACATTTAAAAGTTTCTATATATTTTTAAAAGTATAGGAAATATGTCCTGGCTGGTGTGGCTCAGTGGATTGAGCACTGGGCTGCAAACCAAATGGTCTTCGGTTCCATTCCCTGTTCAGGGCACATGCCTGGGTTGTGGGGCAGGTTCCCATTTTGGGGGCAAACAAGAAGCAACCAATCGATGTTTCTCTCCCTTTCTTTCTCCCTCCCTTCTCTTCTCTCTGAAAATAAAATCTTTTAAAAATAAATAAAGCTATAGGAAATAGTTTCAGTCTGAGAGGAAAATTAATTTGGTTCATAGTATATTGATTTGGCTGAAATATCCAAGGGCAGCTTCAAAGACTCATTAAATTTGATTACTCTGCAAACACTTCTCCTTAAAGAGACTATTTTTATCTATTTCTAGTTGAAAAACAGAAATGTATTCACATCTGCAATGAGACCTTCAAAAATGAAGTATACTACACATTGTTGTCAATCTGATATTTTCATTATCACTTAATACTTATGTACAAATTAGTTTAGTCTTAGATCTTTATGTCCATGAGACTAGCAGCATTGGTTTCAAGTAGGAACTGACTAGAAAAATGAATTATTGAGCCTTGCCCCACACCTATTAAATCAGAAACTAGGTATGCAAGCCAACAGTCTGTTTTAATAAGCCCTACAGTAATTCTGATAACATGTCAGATTTTGATAACATGCCAGATAACATGCCCTGCAGTGATTCTGATAACATGCCAGAGTTCGATCTTAGAGCAACATTGGGTCTTTAGATGCTTAGATATTGGTAGTGGTGAACTTTGTTGCAAGAAATCTCACATGATGGCATACTTAAGATTTGTGCATTTCACCTCAGCTGGTGTGGCTCAGTGGCTGAGTGCCAGCCTGCGAATCAAAGGGTTGCCAGTTGGATTCCATCTAGGACACGTGCCTGGGTTGCTGGCCAGGTCCCCAGTAGGGGGCGCACAAGAGGCAATCACACATGGATGTTTCTCTACCTCTTTCTCCCTCTCTTCCCCCTCTGTAAAAATAAGTAAATAAAATATTTTTAAAAGATTTGTACATTTCATCATATGTTAATTTTGCCTTCAAAAAAGAACCAAACAGATATTGAATAGTAGTTAATGAAGCCTGGCCTGTTAAGGGGTGAAATAAACTGATATTCACAACTTTGAAATGCATTTTTTTAAAAAAAGATGGATAGAGGAATGCATGTGATAAAGATAAATGCTGATTTTAGAATCTAGATTACACATATATGCTAATAACTTTTGAATTATTTCAGCTTTCCTATAGGTTTAAGACATTTCACGATGTGTTAAATCCTCACATGGCTCCTTTTTATATTTTTCTACAAGAAAATGAATTGTGCTCAGATGTGCTTTCAGACAGAATGATGGTCCATGATAGATGTAGAAGACTAATTAATACCTGTATAATTTGGGGTAGATATAGAAGTCTAATTAATACATTGACACTGCATTTATATTTATATCTTAGTAATTGGTTATTTTCTAGTCAAGTTAAAATTAGACACTAAAATTTGAGCTCACTAATGTTCTTTTTCTTAAAATATTTTTAAAAATTATACTTAGTGTACAATATTACATTTCAGGTATATGACTCTGATTAGACATTTATATAACTTATTAAGTGATCACCTCAATAAATCTAGTACCCATCTTACACCATATATAGTTATTACAATATTTTGATTGTATTTCCAGTGCTCTAGTTTACATCCCCATTACTATTCTGTAATTACCAATTTGTACATCTAAGTCCCTTCCCCTTTTTCACTTATCCTCCCTTATCCCTTCCCGTCTGGCAACTGTCAAAATATTCTCTGTATCTATGGGACTGTTTCTGTCCTGCTTGTTCATTGATTCTGTTTTTTAGATTCCACATATAAGTAATATCATCTGGCATTTGTCTTTCTTTGACTTATTTCACTTAGCACAGTACCCTCTTGGTCCATTCATGATGTTGCAGATAGCAAGGTATTTTTTGTAATGGTAGAATCATACTCCATTGTATATATGCACCACTTCTTTATTTATTGATGGACACTTAGGTTGCTTCCATATCTCAGCTATTATAAATAATGCTGTGGTAAACATATGAATGAATGAATGTGTCTTTGATTTAGTGTTTTGGATAAATACCCAGAAGTGGATTAATGGATCTTTCTTTGTTGTTATAGCCTTTGCTTTAAAGTCTTTTTTTCTCTGGTATAGGTATTGCTACCCAGCTTCCCTTTTCATTTTTATTTTTATGAAATATCTTTTTCTATCCCTTTCGGTCTATGTGTGTTTTTCAATCTGAAGTAAGTCTCTTTTGGCAGCATATGTTAGGGTCTTGTTTTATTATCTTTTCAGACATCCTATATCTTTTGATTGGAGCATTTAAATTTTACTTTTAAAGTAATTGTTAATAGATATTTATTGCTGTTTTATTATTCATGTTTTATCTTTTTTCTTCTTAAAAAGACCCTTTGACATGTTGTGTAATACTGTTTTAGTGGTGATGAACTCTTTTAGCTTTTTCTTATCTGGGAAGGTCTTTATTTTTCCTTCTAAATGATAGCTTTGCTGGGTGGAGTAATGTTAGTTGTAGGCTCTTACTTTTCATCACTTTGAATAATTTTTGCCAGTCCCCTCTGGCCTGCAAGTTTCTGCTGAAAAATGAGCTGATAGTCTTACATGAACTTCCTTGTAGGTAACTGTCTTTCTCTTAAGATTATTTCTTTTAAGATTGCATCTTTTAAGATTATTTCTTTGTGGTTAATCTATAGCATTTTAATTATGATGTGTATTAGTGAGGGCCTCTTTGGGTTGATCTTGTTTGGAAGACTCTGCACTTCCTGGGCTTGTATGTCTACTTCACTAGGTTAGGAAAGTTTTCCATCATTATTTCTTCAAATAGGTTTTTAAGTCCTTGTTCTCCCTCTTCTTCTAGTATCCCTATCATGCAAATATTGGTATGTTTGATGTCCCAGGGCCCCTTAAACTATCCTTATATCCTAAAATTCTTTTTTCTTTTTGCTGTTCTGATTGGGTACTTTCTGCCACCTTGTCTTCTAAGTCTCTGATTCAGTCCTCTGTTTGATCTAATTTACTGTTTATTCCCTCTAATATATTGTTCATTTCAGTTATTGTATTCTTCATTTCTGACTGATTCTTCTTTTTTCTGTCTTTATGTTTATGTGTCCTGTCTCTTTGTTGAGGTTCTCACTAAATTCCTCTACTTTTCCCCTAAGTTAATTGAGCATCGTTATAATCAGTGTTTTGCATTCTGCGTCTAGTAGATTGCTTGTCTCCATTTAGTTCTTTTTCTGGAGTTTTGTTCTGTTGTTTCATTTGGAACATGTTTTTTTTTTGTATCCTCATTGTGGCTACCTTCCTTCGTTTCTATCTATGTATTAGGCAGAGCTGCTATGTCTCCCACTCTTGGTATAGTGACCTCTTGTAGTAGGTGTTCTGAAGAGCCCATTGGCACAGCTTCCTCATTCACCCAAGCTGAGTGCTCCAGGTATTCCCCTGCCCCTGTGTATGCCCTCCCCTTGTAGTTGCGCCTTGATTGCTGTTGACATTTCAGTTGGAGGTATTTACCTCACGGCTGATCAGCTGTGAAGACTGGCCACAACAATCTTGGAGGATCTGCTGCCCTGGGGCTCACCCTGTAGAGCAGAACTTAATTGAGTGGGGCTCAGGTACCCTCGGAGTCAACTTCTGAGTATGTTGCTCATGGAGGTGGTTGGATGGTGCTTCATTGTGGTGTGAAGCTGTCAACTGGGTGGGCAGGCTCTGGGGCTTCTGCAGAGGTGCAGACCAATGTCAGCTGCCTCCTGTGCCCTGCCTGGAGCTATCTGGCATGAGCTGCAAAGTGATCTGCAGGTCACTGTTGCTTGTGCTGGCTGGGCTGGAGGTGCCCAGGAGAGGCCAAGCTGTAAACCAAGGCCAGCTGCCACTAGTGCCAGACCTGGGTCCACTTAGCAAGAGGTACAAGGTGTACAGAGGCCAGATGCTGCTTGTTTGAATGATTTATGGAACGTTGGCAACATGAGCCAAGACACACCATTTGTATGGAATAGCCACTGGAAACAGCTTGTGTGGGCCCGCAAGTTGGATGGGGCAAGATCTCAGAGAGTTACCCCATGGGGCTAACAATGTTAGCTTGGTAGTTGGAAACTCAGATATGGCACCAGCATAGTGGCTCTTTGCAGGGGGTGGGAGATTGCTCAGCAAAGGAATAATGGCCTCTAGCACTTCTCTCTGGTAGTAAGCTGCGGCTATATCTCTTGTCCTGGTGCCAAAAAATTTAGTTCCTCCCCGTATGTCCTTGGGTCTTTCAAGCTGCTGCCCCAGTGCTGGAGCTCAGAGTAAGTCCGAATAAGTCTCTGGGGGCCATTCAAGAGGAATGCCTGGAACTCTAGAATCCCTTTATCTCACTCAGCTACAATATCTGCTGGTTTTTACAGCCAGAAATTATGGGGACTTCTCTTCCTGGCACTGGAATCCTTGGCTGGGGAGCCTGGTGTGAGGCTGGGACCCTTGCTTCTCAGCTGAGACCTCTGCAGTCAAGATATTCCAGCTGTTTTTTAACTGCCACATGTGGGTGTGAGACAAGCTCATTCTGTGTCTCTGCCCCTCCTGCCAGTCTCAGTGTGGCTTCTTTTTTCTCTTTATTTATATGACTTCTGTTCAGCTAGATTTTGGGTGTTTCTTAATGATCGTTGTTCTGTAGTTTAGTTGTAATTTTGATCTGAGTGTGGGAGGTTCTGAGTACTGCATTTACCTACTGCCATCTTGACCAGAAGCCTAGTGTTTTCTGAATTATCTGCATCAATTTATTCAATATATTAAGATGAAAAATGGTTCATCAATTATACCTATATTATCTAGTTATTGCCACCTTAAAGAACAGGCATAAACTATGATTTTTTAAATATTGTATAGAAGTCATAACAATCAAATGGAGTGTATTTAGGTTAAAAGAGGTGTTTTTTTAAAATACATGTAGTTTTTTAATCCTTGCCTGAGGATATGTTTATTGGTTTTAGAGAAGTAAGGGAGACTGAACCCACAACCTAGGTGTTTGCCCTGACCAGGAATCAAACCTACAACCTTTTGGTGTTCCAGATGACACTCCAACCAGGGTAACCACTGGCCAGGGGAGGTTAAAACAGGTTTTAAAAGACATGAAAGCCAATAGTAGTGTATGGAATTGTTATGAATTCTGATTCAAACAAATTGTAGTAAAAAGTAATGAGAGTTTGAAATTTGAATACTGCTATGTTTTATTATTTAAGGAACTATTAATATTTATGTTTGATAATGGTTTTTTGGTTATTTTTTCCCTTGCTAACATTTTGTTATAATTAATTATATTTTTAACAGTCTAGAATACTTAAATTTACACTCTGGATCATTAGTGAACATTGAGCATTGTGGTTATGTTTTTAAGGATTCCTGTCTTTCACAGATACACACTGAAACGTTTGCAGATGAAATTATGTATTGTACTTGCAAATAATACAAAATAGGAATACATAGGTGGTGGTGTAGATGAAACTAGACTTGGCTGTGAGTTGAAATGGTTGAGTCTGTGTGATGAGAACATGGGAATTCGTTATACTCTTATGATTATTTTGGCATATGTTATTTTGGAAATTTTCCAGAAATAAAAATAAGGAAGATACATTAGAGGTTAAATTGGCCATTTGCAGTATGATCTAAGACTCTAACTCCCACTTCTCACATGTTTCTATAGGAATGTTTTTTCCAATTATTTATGACTTGTAAATGCAATTTTGGAAGACAACCTATTTCTAAGTTGAGGACTGCCTCTGTTTTTTGTTTTTGTTTTTTTAATTTAGAATATTTTAGTTATAATCTTTGTACCAAATCTTGTACCAGAATTCCTTGGGTTGGCCAAAAATTTCTCTTCCCTAAGATGGCTCTAATAGCACTTAGTTGTCTTTAACTTTATTTGTAACGATTTTGTTAGATTGTATTGTGACAGCTGTCATATCAGTGTGCATTTAAACAAAACTTACCAAAATTGGTAAATTTTTGTGTAGCCATTAATATTGAAGATGGAAGAAATATGCAACATTTTTGGCATATTATGCTTCATTGTTTCAAGGAAGGTAAAAATGCAAGTGAAATGCAATAAAAAGATTTGTGCAGTGTATGGAGAACGTGCTGTGACTGATCTAATGTGTCAGAAGTGGCTTGCAAAGTTTCATGCTGGAGATTTCTTGCTGGATGGTGCTCCACACTCGGGTACACCAGTTGAAGTGATAGAAATCAAATCGAGACATTAATTGAGGACAGTCAACATTATATCATGCAGTAGATAGCTGACATCCAAATATCCAAATTAATAAAATTATTGGTGAAAATGAAAAATGTGTCTCTTATTTTATAGAAAAAACACATAAAATTTTCTGCCAACCCATACTTTCAAGGATTAAAGAATTTAAAAAATTGGGGAGAGGAAGAACAAGAAGCCTGAATTAATCATGTCTTTTCAATGACCAAATTGTCTTATTTTTTATATCATTCATTTAAAATTGCTGATAGCACTATCTCTCCTTACTATCCTTTTCCTGTCTTAATTTTTGTACAAGTGTAAATTTTTTTATAAATTTTTAAGAAAACACAATTAATCCTTTTATGCCTAAATGAAAGTTTACATTAAGATGTGGAAATTTAGATGAAACAAAATAATGCATTTAATTAATTGTATATATTTTTAACCATTTCTCTGGAGGACAGTTGATAACAAACAGTGTTTGCAAGAATTAATTAGTATTAGAAAGCAAAAAAAATCTAGTATCTTTTTATTAAATATAATCTATGAAATATTTTTTAGGTTTCTGATTAGAAATGACAGGATGATTTTACAGATTGATTTCTGTGACTTTCATCTCAGGAAATTCCACTGCACATGACTTAAAGCAGCCTTTTCTTAAATCTAATGTAGACAAAGTTTAGAAGATAAAAAAATCCAAAAGTTAAAAAAATAAAATACAAGTTTAAATTAGAAAAATGTCGTTTAGGATATCAGTTTGTAAGATAAATTTGGATAAGGTCCAACTTCAAGAAAATTTATTGAAATTTCCCTGAAAAGGTATTTAAATCATTGAAAGCCAAATGTTACTGCTGTTGCCTAGAGCTCTTCAATACTAACCACTTTTAATCAAAAGTTTGATGAAAGTAGTAAAACCATATCCACCTTACAAAAAAAATTGGTAAATAGAGAAAATTACTGTAATTTTATCATCTTAATACAGTTGCTACTATGATTTAATTGTTTTTACCTAGTTTTTTTAATATGTATATTTTCAAGTACTCCTAAATTCTAGATTTAACTGTGATGCTAAAACTCTTTGGAATGTATAGTAGTATTCTAATTTCAGATGTGGCCTTGGAGTCCTTTAACATTTAGTTTTGTTGAATTAGACAAATGAAAAGAACAGAAAAATACATTGAATTTCTCAGTCTAAATGTCTGTATTATTCCTGTGGGTATCTCAGTTATGCTGTGGCTGTAATCAAGTACGATCTTGCCTTGTATTTTCCCACATTCTTTTAAAGAAGTAGAGGTGAAATTTCAAACACTAAGCCATGATTATTGTCATGAGCTAGCGACCTTAGATGCTACGTCCAGGCTATTTCATAATAGCAGCATTCTTAGAACAGATTCAGATAGAGTGGATGAATATGAATGAAGAGGTTAAGAAAGAAAAACTGGCAGAATATATGAGTATGGAAGCTAGTACAGATTCAGAATTATAGCAGTGACTGAGTGAGAAGACACAGTATTATTTCTAAACCTGCTAGAATTATAGACTGAATGTATATGTGGAAGTCTTAACCCTTCAGTGTGATCATATTTGGAGGTTGGGCCTTTGGGAGGTACTTAGGTTTAGAGAGGTCATGAGGGTGGAGCCCCCATAATGGATTAATGCCCTTATTAGAAGAGTCAAAGAGACCAGAGTTCTCTCTCTCTTTCCTTGGGAAGATATAATGATAGCCATCTATAGGCCAAGAAGAGAGCCTTTAGCAAGAACCTAATAATACTGGCATTTAGATCATAGAATTCCCAGACTCCAGAACTGTTGGAAATAAATTTCTGTTGCTTAAGCCACCCAATCTGTGGTATTTGTTCTAGCAGCTCAAGCTGATTAAGACAGTAATTGGTACCAATAAATGGAGTGCTGCTTTAGCAAATATCCAAAAATGTGAAAGTGTTTTTGGAACTGGGTAATGGATATTACAGCTGGAAAAGTTTTGAGGTGCCTGCTAAAAAAAGCTGAGATCACTGTTAAGGGACTGCTAATGGTGACTGTTGAGAGCTCAGAATGAAAAGAGGAGAGCTGAAATGAAAACCTCCATCTTCTAGAGAATACATTAATAATCATCAGAATGTTAGGAGAAATATGGATTTTAAGGCCATTCTCATGAGTTCTCAGATGGGAATGAGGACTGTTACTGGATGGTAGTGAAAGGCTACCCTTATTATAAAGGAAAAAAAAAACTTAGCTGAGTAGTATTCATGTTCAGGTGTTTTGGGGGAGTAGAACTTGGGAGTGATAAAATTGGATATTTAGCTGAGGAGGTTTCTAAGCAAAATGTTGGAGTGGCTTGGTTCCTTGTAACTGCTCACAGTGAAATGTAAGAGGGGAGAAATGAACTGAAAAGGATTTGTTAAGCAGTAAGAAACCAGAACTTAAAGATTTGGAAAATTCCAGCCTATCCATATTTTTTTCTTTTTCTTTTTTTTTTTTATTACTTTATTGTTTTTCAATTACAGTTGTCTGCATCCTCTCCCGCCCCTCCCAACCCACCACCCTCCCCTGCCTCCATCCTCCCCCTTGGTTCTGTCCATGTGTCCTCTATAGTGGTTCCTGAAAACCTTCTCCCCATTGTCCCCTCTCCCCTCCCCTCTGGCTATTGTTAGATTGTTCTTAATTTCAATGTCTCTGGTTATGTTTTTCTTGCTTTTTGTTTTTGTTGATTATGTTCCAGTTAAAAGTGAGATCATGTGGTATTTGTCTCTCACCGCCTGGCCTACTTCACTTAACATAATGTTCTCCAGTTCCATCCATGCTGTTGCAAAGGGTATAAGCTCCTTCTTCCTCTCTGCTGCGTAGAATTCCACTGTGTAAATGTACCATGGTTTCTTGATCCACTCATTTGTAGATGGGCACTTAGGTTGTTTCCAGCACTTGGCTATTGTGAATTGTGCTGCTATGAACATTGGAGTGCATAGGTTCCTTTGCATTGGTGTTTCAGGGCTCTTAGGGTATAATCCCAGTAGTGGAATTGCTGGGTTGAAAGGCAGTTCCATTTTTAGTTTTCTGAGGAAATTCCATACTGTTTTCCACAATGGTTGCACCAGTCTGCATTCCCACCAACAGTGCAGTAGGGTTCCCCTTTCTCCACATCCCCTCCAACAGTTATCTGTTGCTTTGTTGATGATGGCCATTCTGACTGGTGTGAGGTGGTATCTCATTGTGGTTTTAATTTGCATCTGTCTGATGGCTAATGATGTTGAGCATCTTTTCATGTGTGTCTGGGCCCTCTGTATGTCCTCTTTCAAGAAGTGTCTGTTCATGTCTTTTGCCCATTTTTTAATTGGGTTTTTTGTCTTCCTGGAGTGAAGTCGTATGAGTTCTTTATGTATTTGGAAGATCAAACCCTTGTCCAAGGTATCATTGGCAAATATGTTTTGCCATACTGTTAGTTCTCTTTTTGTTTTAATACTGTTTTCTTTAGCCCTACAGAAGCTCTTTATTTTGTGAGGTCCCATTTGTTTATTCTTTCTTTTATGTCCCTTGCTCTAGGGGACATATCATTGAAGATGTTGCTGCATGGGATGTCTGAGATTTTCCTATCGATGTTTTCCTCTAGGACTTTTTTGGTGTCACGACTTACATTTAAGTCTTTTATCCACCTTGAATTTATTTTTGTGTATGGTGTAAGTTGGTGCTCGAGTTTCATTTTTTTGCATGTAGCTGTGCCGTTTTCCCAACACCATTTGTTGAAGAGGCTATTTTTACTCCATTTTATGCTTCTGCCCCCTTTGTCGAAGATTAATTGCCTGTAGAGACTTGGGTTTATTTCTGAGCTCTCTATTCTGTTCCATTGGTCGGTCTGTCTGTTTCTATGCCAGTACCAAGCTGTTTTGATTACAGTGGCCTTCTAATACAGTTCGATATCAGGAATTGTGGTCCCTCCTGCTTTGCTCTTCTTTCTCAAAATTGCAGCTGATGTTCGGGGTCGTTTATGGTTCCATATAAATTTTTGAAGTGTTTGTTCTATATCTGTGAAATATGCCATTGGTACTTTGATGGGGATTGCATTGAATCTATAAATTGCTTTGGGGAGTATGGACATTTTGATGATGTTGATTCTTCCGATCCATGAGCATGGTATATGTTTCCATTTGTTTGTGTCTTCCATGATTTCTCTCTTCAGTGTTGTGTAGTTTTCTGAGTACAGGTCTTTTACCTTCTTGGTTAGGTTTATTCCCAGGTATTTTTTTTTTTGTTGCTATATCAAATGGGATTTTTTTCCTGATTTCTGCTTCTGCTGTTTCACTGTTGGTATACAAAAATGCCTTTGATTTCGGGATATTGACTTTGTATCCGCTGCTTTGCCAAATTCAGTTATTAGGTCAAGTAGTTTTTTGGTGGAGTCTATAGGATTTTCTAAGTACACTATCATGTCATCTGCAAACAACGACATTTTTGTTTCCTCCTTTCCAATTTGGATGTCTTTATTTCTTCTTCTTGTCTGATTGCTGTGGCTAAAACTTCCAGTACTATGTTGAATAGAAGTGGTGATAGTGGACAACCTTGTCTTGTTCCTGATCTTAGTGGGAAAGATTTTAATTTTTGCCCATTGAATATAATGTTGGCTGCAGGTTTCTCATATCTCGAAGGAAGCTAACAGTGTTCTCTATGCAAGAATGGAAGGAATTTTTAGCTTTCTAAATGCAGCACTTTAGTTGCGTGACTGAAGTTTATGATTTGCAAGCTGAAATAAAACCAGCTACTTTGCATATTGTGTGATGAATACAGCCATATAAGAAATCAGTTCATAAATGAAACTTTGATGTGTTATAACTTTACAAAGAATAAAATTGGTGATAACACTTATATGGCATGATGATATTAAAACATGGCATGTACCTTCAGATCCCATCTATAATAGCATTGTTATTGGAATTCACTGGAGGTTCAGAAGAAATTTGTATTTGTAAACTTCCAGTCTATCTGTTGAAACCAGACTGTGGTTGTAACTTCAGCATTACAGTCTAAATTTAAGTTATAGTGGTGATTTGCAGTTTTAGTTAAATGTGTTAAAATATTACAGATAGAATAAAATGACAGAATAGAAATTATTCAATGGTTACTTTAAATAATTACTAATTTACAAAACATGAATTGCTTATAATCTTTTAACTGTGGTTAATCCTGTTAATCCTGAGTTAGCTTCCTTAAAAATGTTTCTTTTCTTTAAGGTCAACATATTTATTTATTTTCTTTCTTTTTTTATTGTTGTTCAAGTGCAGTTGTATCCATTTCCCCTCCACTATTCCCTCCTGTAAAAATATTCTTAAACTAAGTTATGTGACATGCAAGTGCAAGAGTGAAAATAATATATTGACTATTTCCCATCTTATAAATTTTGTATAGTTCACAGAGTGAAATTATTTGATATGATATAAAGTATTCAGTGATTTTATTGAACTTTAAGAAATAGAGCAATACAGAGTAAGCCAGAAGTTAGATTTGCATTTCATATATCTATGTATATATGTGTCTGTGTGTGTATTTACATATACACACACATATACATATACGAGTATATACAATAGATAAGTTTATATAAATGTATATCTTGTTATGTCTACATTGTATGCATTTTGTGACAGTGTTTTGTACTATCATTTTATGTATAAAACCTTGAAGTAGATACCTGTACTGAATATTTTTAAAAATCTTGTAGCAGTTTTTATATATCTAAATAGAAAATTATTTTTAGGTTAAATCAACTTGTGCAAGAGTTTCTGCAAAGACTGAAGACTTTAATGTCTTATAAAAGCTAAACATTTTGACACTACTGAAATTGTAGAATGCTGCAAACATCCAAAAATGTTTATTTTGCCTTTCAGTGTATATTCGAGGAAATTTATGATTGAGCTCAGTTGTGCTCATCCTGGCATGTAATTGGCTGATGTTTCATTGGTTGGCGTTGCATGTGGTAGACTAATATTGCTTATGTTAGTCCTTTACTTTTTATATCAGGGATATTCTATTTACAGTTAAGGGTTTCTATTGTAAATATATGTGCTTTTATCACTGAAATGTTAGGGATTATTTCAAAGTGGGTGTCATTTAGAAAAGAAAAATAATACTGGAATGGTAGGAGACCAGAGTGAGAACATAAAACTTGAAGGGTCTTATTCTAATTCTGAACAAATTTTTCTACTATTTTGATCTCCCTGAAGAATCAGTGAAAAATCATAATTCTGGAGTCATCATCCTAGAGACTGATAGGATGATGAAGGTGGATTGGGTGTTCATTATCACCTTCTTTCCTCATAGGAAAAAATTAGTGGTAGGATTGCTGCACTCAATTATTGCATTTTAGTGCCTATCCCTGTGTTTAATTAAAAAATGATAGTGGTTAAATAAATAGTGTACAGAGATGAAAGGGATAGAGAAACAATTTAGGTAGAAACTGCTGATAATATTGGCTTTATTATATATATCTTAGTTTAAGAAATGATTTCCCATAAATCTGTTGAGTAAAAAAGTAGTTGTAGAATATTGTAAAAATTTCCTTTGATAAGAATATCTCTATAGGTTAAGAAATAAGACAAATCTTTGGGCTCTTTCTGGAGCACACCCATGCCTTTCTTCCCTCTCTACATAGGTCTTTACTTTTTCTCTCTTAAACGATAAGGATTCCCACAAGACTTGCAACCAGGGGAGCAACAGGTGGCAGCACCTCCTCCTGCACTTACTCCCTGAACCTGTTTCCAAGGCACCATTTCAGTGAACTTACTTTTCAGTGACCTAACACCAGCCCACTGTGGCTCACTTATTTCTTACAACACTTCCAGAGAGGCAAGGCAGAGCACTGCCCAAGCTCTTCCTTGTTAATTCTTCTGTCTTAGACTCTTCAGTGAGGTAGCAGCAGCCTCGCCTTGGCTCACTTCCTTCCTATACATTTCTAGAGAACCAAAGCTGAGCACCACCTAGACTCTCTTCTGTTGCTTCCTCCAGCGTAACTCCTTCCTTTGTTTCACTGTCCCCAGCCTTAATACATGTATTCTCAAAATTTAAGAAAAAAATTAAAAAAGGATAAGACAGATCTTGAATGTGTTATATTGTACACATTGGTATATATTTTTGTTTTTCAGAGTTGGAGAGTTATCCTGTATATTAATGTCTTATTGATAATGGCAGAACATCCACCACTACTGGATACATCTCAGATTTTAACTAGCGATATTTCTCTTCTATCTGCCCCTATTGTAAGTGCAGATGGAACACAACAGGTAAGGAAACCAGTGTTTCTTCCTTATGTCTAGTACACATGTATTTCTTTCAAAAGAATGAATGATGTTAAATGGAATTAAACTTCACATTAGTGGGTTCCTCTTAATTCATGTTTTATTTTTTAATGGTATCTTTTCCATTACCATTTACCCACCTTATATCTCCCTTCTCCCCCTTGTCCACAGTCTCCACACTATTGTTCATGTCTGTGAGTCCTTTATCCTTTTTTGCTGGAGCCCTCTACCCACTAAACTCCCAGCATCAGTAGCCACTAGCCTGTTTTCAGTCCGTGAGTCTGTCTCTATTTTCCTTGTTGGTTCCGTTTGTTCATTAGATTCCACATTATGAGTGAAATCATGTGGTATTTGTGTTTCTCTGAATGGCTTATTTCACTTAACATAATGTTCTCCAGGTCCATCCTTGCTGTCACAAAGGGTAAAATTTTCTTCATTTTTATAGCAGAGTGGTAGCCCATTGTGTAAATGTCCCATTGGTGTTTTATCCACTCACCTATTGATGGACATTGGGGCTGCTTCCATATCTTGATGAATGTGTAAATAACACTGTATGAACATAGGGGTGCTTATGTTCTTTCGGATTAGCATTTTGGGTTTCTTCAGATATATTCCCAGATGTGGGATTCCTGGGTTAAAAGGCAGATCCATTTTTAATTTTTTGAGGTATCTCCATACTGCTTTCCACAATGGCTGCACCAACCTGCATTTCCACCAACAGTGAAAAAGGGTTCCCTTTTCTTCACATCCTCACCAACACTTGTTGTTTGTTGACTTATAGCCATTCTGACAGATGTGAGGTGGTATCTCATTGTGGTTTTAATTTGCGTTCATCTGTTGATTATTGACCTTGAGCATATTTTCATAATGTCTATTGAACTTGTGTATCTTGTTTGGAAAAGTGTCTATTCAGATCCTGTACCCATTTATGAATTGGGTTGTTTGGTTTTTTTGGTGTTAAGTTTTATAAGTTCTTTATAAATTTTGGATATGAACCCTTTATCATATGTATTGGTAAATATGTTCTCCCATTCTATGGATTGTCTTTTTATTTTCTTGATGGTTTCCTTTGTTGTGCAAAGCTTTTTAGTTTGATGAAGTCCCATTTGTTTATTTTTTCTTTTGTTTCCCTTGCCTGGGGAGGTACATCTGATAAAATATTGCTACCAGCTATGTCTGAGATTTTGCTGCCTATATTTTCTTCTAGGATTTATATTTTTCCAAATCTAACATTTAGGTCTTTAATCCATTATGTATTTATTCTTGTGTGTGGTATAAGATGGTGGTCTAGTTTCAGTTTTCTGCATGTATCTGTCCAGTTTTTCCCAATACCATTTATTGAATAAACTAGTCCATTGTATGTGCTTGCTTCCTCTGTCAAATAAATTGACTATAAAGGTATGCGTTTATTTCTGGGTCTCTCTTCTGTTCCATTGATTTGTGTGTGTGTTTTTATGCCACTACCATGCTGTTTTGATTACTATGGCCTTGTAGTATAGTTTGATTTTAGGTAGCATGATTCCTCCAACTTTGTTCTTCTTTTTCAGGATCGCTATAGTGATGTAGGGCTTATTGTGGCTCCATATAAATTTTTGATGTATTTTTTCTAGTTCTATGAAATCTTGTCATTGGAATCTTGATAGGAATGGCATTGAATCTATAGATTACTTCAGGTAGCATGGACATTTTAATGATTTTAAATTTTCCTGTCCATGAACACAGTATGTGTTTTTACTTACTTGTTTCTTCTTTACTTTCTTTCTTCAGTGTCTGATAATTTTCCAAGTATAGGTTTTTTATACCCTTGGTTAGATCTATTCCTAGGTATTTTATTCTTTTTGAAGCAATCATAAATGGAATTATTTTATTACTTTCCATTTATGGTAGTTCACTGGCATATGCAGGTGATTTCTGGCCATTAATTTTGTGTTCTGCTACATTGCTGAATTCATATATCTGTTCTAGTAGGTTCCTATCAGAATCTTTAGTGTTCTCTGTGTACAATATCATGTCATGTGCTAATAAAGACAGTTTTACTTTTTCTTTGCCAGTTTGGATGCCTTTTGTTTCTTCTTCTTTGTCTCATTGCTATAGCTAAGATTTCTGTTACTGTGTTGAATGAGAGAGGTGAAAGCAGACATCCCGACCTTGTTCCCAGTCTTAAGTGGAGTGCTTGTAGTTTTGCCCAGTGAGTATGATGTTGGCAGACGGTTTGTCATTTAAGGCCTTTATTATGTTTACATATGTTCCCTCTTCCCACTTTGCCAAGAGTTTTGGTCATAAATGGGTGCTGTATTTTATCAAATGCTTTTTCTACATCCATTGATATGATCATGTGGTTTTTATCCTTCAGTTTGTTTACAGTGTATCACATTTATTTATTTGTGAATGTTGTACCAACCTTGCATTCTCAGAATAAGTCCTGCTTGATTATGATGTATGATCTTTTGAAGTAATGCTTTATTCAGTTTGCTCTTACATTGTTGAGGATATTGACATCTATGTTCATCAGAGCTGTTGCCTTATAATTTTCTTTTTTTGTAATGTCTTTATCTTGTTTAGGAATTAGGTTGGTGATAGCCTGATAAAATGAGCTTGGGAGTCTTCCCTCCTCTTGAATTTTTTGAAATAGTTTGAGAAGGAGAAGTGGTAATTCTCAGAATATTTGATAAAATTCCCCTATGAAGCCATCTGATCCAGGGCTTTTGTTTGTTGGGAGTTATTTGATTACTGCTTGAATTACAGTAGGTATAATCTGTCTATACATATTCTCAGATTCTTCCCAATAAGCTATAGAAGATTATATGTGTCTACGAATTTTTCCATTTCATCCAGGTTGTTCCATTTGTTGGCATAGAGTTGTTTGTATATGCTCTTACAATTCTTTGTATTTCTTTGGTGTCACTTGTTATTTCTCCTCTTTCATTTCTGATGTTATGTATTGGATCCTCTTTCTTTTTTTAGATTTGATTCTGGTTAAAGGTTTGTCAGTCTAGTTAAGCTTTTCAAAGAACTAGCTTTTTTTTACATATTTTTCTAAGACTCCATATTGCTTATTTGTGCTCTGATCTTTATTTCCTTCCTTTTACTAACTTTGAGCTCTGTTGTTGTTTTTCAAGTTCCTTTAAGGGTAAAGTTAGATTGTTTATTTGAGCTTTTTCTTTTTTGTTGAGATAGGCCTATAATGCTATGAATTTCTCTCTTAGGAATGCTTTCCCTGTGTCCCACAGAGTTTGGGGTTGTTGTACTCTCATTTTTATTCGTTTCAGGGTGTCTTTTGATATCTTTCTTGATCTCATTGTTGACCCATCCATAGTTTAATAACATTATTTAGCTTCCGTGTCTGTATTTTTCAGTTTTTCTCTTATGATTGATTTCTAGTTTTATATCATTGTGATCAGAGATGGTGCTTGATATGGTTTCAGTTTTCTTAAATTTATTGAGACTTGTTTTGTGTCCTAACATGTGGTCAATCCTAGAAATTGTTCCATGTACACTTAAAAGTATATAGAATATATTCTGCTGCTTTGGGGTCAAATGCTCTCATGATATCAGTTAAATCCATTTCATTTAGTGTGTTGATTAAGGCCACTGTCTCCTTTACATTTTCTGTCTGGAAGATATATCAGTTGAAGTCAGTGTGGTGTTAAAATTCCCTACAAAGACTGCATTTCTGTAGCTCTTCCATTTATGTCATCAAAATTTACTTTACATGTTTAGGTGCTCCTGTGTTGGATGCATAAATGTTTACCAGGATTATATGCTCTTGTTGGATTGTTCTCTTTATCATTATGTAGTGTCCTCCTTCATCTCTTACTGTAGCCTTGGTTTTAAAGTCTATTTTGTTGGATATAAGTATTGCTACCCCAGCTTTTTTACCTTTCCATTTGCATGAAATATCTTTTTCCATTCTTTACTTTTAGTGTGTGTTTATCTTTGGTCCAAGGTGGATCTCTTTGAGATAGCATATGAGAGGGGTACCCAGTTAGATGGAATTTATTTATTAAAAATTGTGTATTTATTCTTACATGTTTAACTTTCAGTCACTTCAAGTTACTCTCCATTTGTTACAATATACCTATCAAAACATTTTTTCCCTGCTCACAAAACCATTTTGAATTCATCATTTTTGATGCCTTTTAGTGTTTCTGCCATATTTTGTTTCACCATTTCCTCATCAGTAAGATGTTTCCCTCTGAGGACTGTTTTCATTGGGGGAAATAAAAACAATGTTACTTGGGGTGAGATCGGGTGAATAGGGAGGGTGGGGGACTGAAGTGAGCAGGTGCGCTTATAAATTACCCATTACTAAATGGGCAAACACATTTTAAGAGTCTTCAAAAAAAATTTAAGAAAAAGAAGGAGCTTAATGCAACTTCTTACAATAATGCCAGCTGATACATATGGGTTCCTAGAACACTCAGATAGTGGGGGAGGCTTGTATTACATAGGTTTCGCCTTTTAGAAGAATATTCCGTTTTGGGGGGGTGGGGGTTCTCCCCTCGTATATATGAATCTTGTTTTATAATCTATTCAGCTATCTTGTGTCTTTTGGTGGGGCAGTTAAGCCATTTACATTTAAGGTGATTATTGATATATATATGTATTTATTGCCATTTTATTTTTTAACTATTTTTCTTTGTTTTCTTTTTGAAGCAAGCCCTTTAACATTTATTGCAGTACTGGTTTGGTGTTAATACACGTCTTTAGGTTTTTCTTGTCTGGGAAGCTCTTTATTTCTCCTTCAGTTTTAAATGGTAGCATGGCCAGTTGTAGGTCCTTGCTTTTCAGCACCTTGAATATTTCATCTTGCCTGAATTTCTGTTGAAAAATCAGATGATAGTCTAATTGTAGCTCTTTTTTTTTTTAAGATTTTATTTATTTATTTTTAGAGAGAGGGGAAGGGAGGGAGACAGAGAGGGAGAGAAACATCAATGTATGGTTGCCTCTCACATGGTCCTCACTGGGGACCTGGCCCACAACCCAGGCATGTGCCCCAACTAGGGATCGAACCGGGGCCCTCTGGTTCCCAGCCCGCGCTCAATCCCCTGAGCTACACCAGCCGGGCTAATTGTAGCTCTTTTTGTAGGTACCTAACTGCATTTCTCTTGCAGCTTTTATGATTCTCTCCTTGTATTTAAGCTTTGCCATTTTAATTATGATTTGTCTTGGTGTAGGCCTCTTTTGGTCCACCTTGTTTGGAACTCTCTGCTTCCTGGACTTGTATGTCCTTTTCCTTCAGCAGATTAGGGAAGTTTCTGGTCATTATTTCTTGAAATAGGTTCTCCATCCCTTGCTCACTCTCATCTCCTTCTTGTATTCCCGTGATGCAGATGCTGTTATGTTTCATGTTGTCTGAGATGTTTCTTAAGCTCTCTTAATTTTTTTTAAATTCTTTTTTCTTTTTGCTGCTCTGCTTGGGTGTTTTTTTCTACCTTGTCTTCCAAATCACTGGTTCAATCCTCTGCTTCATGTTTATTCCTTCTAGTGTATTACTTATTTTGGATATTGCATTCTTTATTTCTGACTGGTCCTTTTTTATGGTTCCTATGCCTTTTTTCATGCTGTTAAGTATCTTCATAATCATTACTCTAAACTCTCTGATAAATTGCTTACCTCCATTTCATTTAATTATTCTTTTGGAGAATTACCTTGTTCTTTTTTTTCCAGCCAGTTTCTTTTTCTTCCTGTTGTGGTTGCTTCTTTGTATTTATTTGTACCTATGTATTTGGTAGATCCACAAAGAGTCTGGGGCAGATCTATGTCAGATGCTTCCTGTGACTGGCCCTGGGCAACTTCTTTGGAGCTATCAGTGATCCACAGCTGGTGGCTCCCTCTGCTGGGACTGTTTGTGTGCAGAAAGAACCAAGCTGTGCACTTAGACCGGCTTTTACCAGCCCTGAGCCCAGGGGAGGGGTCAGCCAGAGTCTCAGAGCTCCCAAAGAGATCCACCTCCTCTGTTAGGCTTACTCACTGACATAGACTCCAACCCTACTCAGTGGCCTGGCTTAATCTCCACAGTGTCTAGCAAGAGGTATTCCTGCGGGTGGGATTATTGCTTCCCCAGAGGCTGATGCCTCATGGAGTAGAGTGCTCTGCTGGAGAAAGATGGCTTCTGCAATATGGAAAATGACTCAGCACAGGGATCCTGGAGGTTGTTCCTTCAGCTCTCTCCCCAAATCACAAACCCCCGACTCTATTCCATTCACAGTCTCTAGTTCATTCTTTCTTCCCTCTGCCAAAGCCAAGATTAAATGGCTGCAGACAAAATTCTGTGCATTGGTCCTTAAAGAGGTTCTCTGCATCTCTAGCTGTCTCTCTGGCAGACAGAAACCCTGTTGCTTTTCAAAGCCAGATATCATTTTGCTTTCTTTCCCAGTTTGGTGCTGTGGGCTAGGTTGCCTAGCCTGGGGTTTAGACCCCATGGATCTCAGTGAGAACACCCCTGGCTGCTGAAATATCCCTCCAGTACTTCAGGTGACACCAGTAGGAGCCCAGCCAGCCCTCTCACACCTCCGTACCGGTCATGTTGTGGTGAAGTTGTTTGTTCAATATATTCTTGGTTGTAAGGCTTCTTCCTCTCCAGCTAGTATTGAGTTGATATTCAGAATTATTTTTGTGTAGTTTAGTTGTAATTCCATTTTGGTCCTGGGAGGAGGTTAGTGTAGCTTCCATTTACTCCTCCATCATCTTAGGTCTTGTCCCCTTTAATTCAGCTATTGAACTCCACTTCAAAATGTTGTTTTGGTTCCATAAGAGAGTGAAATAATGAGACTGTTTTTGAAGTTACTTCAAAAATGTCTGAATGTAGTCATCTCTGAGTGTTATTTTTCCCTGTAAAGTATAAATATACTTTTTAAGTATATTTTATTGATTATGCTATTATGCTTGTCCCATTTTTTTCTCGCCTTTATTCCCCTCTGCCCTGCACCCTCCGTCCACCAGCATCCCTCCTCCTTAGTTCATGTCCATGGGTTGTACATATAAATTATTTGGCTTCTGTATTTCCTATGCTATTCTTAACCTCCCCCTGTCTATTTTGTACCTACCAAGTGTGCTTCTTATTCCCTGTACCTTTTTCCCTATTCTCCCTCCTCCTCCTCCCCTCTGTTAACTCTCCATGTGATCTCCATTTCTCTGGTTCTGTTCCTGTTCTAGTTGTTTGCTTAATTTGTTTGTGTTTTTGTTTTTAGGTTTGGTTGTTGGTAGTTGTGAGTTTGTTGTCATTTTACTGTTCATATTTTTGATCATCTTTTTCTTAGATAAATACCTTTAACATTTCATATAATAAAGGCTGGGTAATGATGAACTCTTTTAACTTGACCTTATCTGGGAATCACTAGATCTGCCCTTCCATTCTAAATGATAGCTTTGCTGGATAGAATATTCTTGGATTTAGGTCCTTGCAATTCATGACTTTGAATACTTCCTTCCAGCCCCTTCTCGCCTATAAGGTTTCTTTTGAGAAATCAGCTGATAGTCTTATGGAAATTCCTTTGTAGGTAACTCTCTCCTTTTTTCTTGCTGCTTTTAAGATTCCTTCTTTATCTTTAATCTTTGGTAAGGTAATTATGTGTTCCTTAACATAATGTGTGCCTTGGTGTGTTCCTCCTTGGGTCCAATTTCTTTGGGACTCTTTGAGCTTCCTGGACTTCCTGGAAGTCTTATTTCCTTTGCCAGATTAGGGAAGTTTTCCTTCCTTATATTTTCAAATAAGTTTTCAATCTTTAGCTCTTCCTTTTCTCCTTTTGGCACCCCTATGATTCGGATGTTGGAAAGTTTAAAGTTGTGCCAGAGGTTTCTAATCCTTTCCTCATCGTTTTGCATTCGTGTTTCTTTGTTCTGTTCTGGTTGAATGTTTATTTCTTTCTTCAGTTCCAAATAATTGATTTGAGTTCTGGTTTCCTTCCCTTTACTGGTGGTTCCCTGTCTATTTTTCTTTATTTCATTTTGCATAGCCTTCACTTCTTCCTCTATTTTGTGTCCATACTCAAATATTTTTGCAAGTATCCTGATTACCAGTGTTTTGAACTCTCTGTCTGATAGTTTTGTTATCACCTAGTCGCTTAGTTCTTTTTTGGAGTTTTGATCTGTTCTTTCATTTGGGCTGTATTTCTTTGTCTTAGTGCACCTGTTACGTTGTAAGGGGTGGATCCTTAGGTATTCACCAGGGCAGGGCAACCCATGTCCTGACATTGTGGTGCTGTCTGTGGGGGAGTGGTGAGAGAGGGAACAGTGCCGCTGGCTTGCTTGCTCAGTTTGCCCCACTTTCAGTGGCTTCCCCTGCTACTTACAAGCAAATTGGATCCTTCTGGTGCTGATTCCTGGGTGGTGGGTTTGTGTATGTTCTAGGACGCTGTGGGTCTCACCAATGAACTCTCCTCTGAGACTGGGATTTTCTCCCTCTGCAGCAGTTCCCACCAGTTTTTATAGGCAGAGGTTTTGAGGCTTTAGTTTCCTGCGCTATAACCCTGGGTTGCATGGTTTGTCTCACTCCTCAGTTGTTCCTCCCAGTTTTTCCACGTGTGAATGTGGGAATGCCCTATCTGCCAGCTGCCACCTTGCCCACTCGGTCAGTCTTCTTGCCACAGGATCTCTGCCCAGCTGCCTGTCTCTCCTCTCTTACCAGTCCGAATGAATTTTCTTTAACTCCTTTGTTGTCAGGTTTTTATACAGTTCAATTTTCTGGCAGTCTGGTTGTCTTTTTTTTTTTTTTAATGTTATCTTTCTTTTGGTTGTGTGAGAAAGCAAAGCGTATCTACCTACCTCTCCATCTTGGCTGACGAGTGTTATTTTTAACTAAGTTTAACCTTGTACCTTAATGATTATTATGAATCATGACTTTAAATCATAATTTAATTATGTGATTAAATGACTTCCTATATTATATACAGTCGTCCCTCACTATATCATGGTTCACTTATTGCTGCTTCGCTGTATCATTGGTTTTTAAAAAAATATATACCTAATTCTGTATTGCGGAGTTTTTGCTATATTACTGCATTGGCCCTGTGGATAAATGACTGCAGGAAGAAGAATATCTCGCTGGATACCAACACCATCCGGACGAAGGTCAAGAAACTTAATGATAGTTTTGTGGAAAGCACTGATGTTTATGACGATGACGAGGATGAAGATGAGGACGATGACACAGAAGCAGGACCGCCGAGTGCTTCTCCCACCAGACCAACCCCATTCAGTGCCAGCAACGGCTGGATTGACAAATTTCAGAGACGTTTTGGACTCAAGAGCGTTTCTATGCATGGAGAAGCTGCCACTGTGGGTGTCCACTCACAACCGTTGACGGACGAAGACCTGACGGAGATGACGAAGTCAGCAAGTGAAGAAGAGGATGAGGAACAAGACAAACTACAGGCTGGAGAAGAGGAGGAGGTTGACCTAACACTCGATCATCTTGCAACCATGGTCAGAATGGCCAAAGAACTTCAGTGAGTGGCTGAAGAATGGGACCCCCA
>PVJI01013279.1:0-48360 GCA_004026765.1 Micronycteris hirsuta
ATAGTATAGGAAATGCAGAAGCCAAAGGACTTACGTGTATGACCCATGGACAAAAACTAAAGGGCAGGGAATGGGGGGGTATGGGGTAGAGGGGAATAAAGGGGTGTAAATGGGACAACTGTAATAGCATAATCAATAAAATATATTTTTTAAAACTCTACTAGCCTTAGATATATCTTTCTGGACCATCAATTCTTTCCTTATGACAATACCACACTGTTCTGATTACTATAGCTTTGTAATAATTTCTGAAATCAGGAAGTGTGAGTTCTCCAACACTTTGTTGTTTTTCCAAATTGTTCTGGTTCCTCAGGACCTCAGGCAATTCCAAATGAATTTAAGGGTGAGCTTTTTCATTTCTGCAAAAAAAAAAAAAGGCTCTTGGAATTTTGATAGGGATAGCTCTGGGTAATATTCACATATGTATTAACAATATTAAGTCTTCCTACCCATGAACATGGGATATATTTATTTAGGTTGTCTTTAATTTCTTTTGGCATTGTTTTGTAGTTCTTAGTGTACCAGTATTTTTGCCTCCTTGGTTAAGTTTGTTTCTAGTTATTTCATTCTTTTAGGTGCTACTGTAAATGGAATTGCTTCCTTAAATTTCTTTTTCAGATTATTCACAGCTTGTGTGTAGAAATACAACTGATTTTTGTACCTTGCAGGTTTGTTAATTCATTTATTAGATCTAGAATCTTTCTTGAGGATTTGTTGGGATTTTCTATATATAGGACCATGTCATCTGCAAACAGAGTTTTTCTTCTTCCTATGACCTCTAGTCACCTTGGCTTCCTCAGACTCCCAGTTCCATCTTCTCAACTCAGGGAGACTGACAGCCTCCACCTGGGTTCCCCCTTGCACCATGGCCTAGAAACCCTTTCCAAGTGGTACACTGGGGTAATCACAGGGTTCATGTTATTTGTTTCTCATCTCTCAAAAATCACTGCCCTTTCATTGCCTAATATCCAATGTCTTAAAAATCCTGTTTAACATATTCTGTCTCATTTACTAATTGTTTCAGGTGCTGCAATGGTTAATTTTATGTGTCAACTTGACTGAACCCACAGGGGAACCAGGCATTCATCAATGTTTCTGGGTGTGTTTGTGAGGGTGTTTCTGTATAAGATTAACATTTGAATCAGTAGACCGAGTAAAGTAGATTGACCTCACTAACATGGGCGGCCTCACCCAATCACTGAAGACCTAAAGAGAACAAAAAGGCTGAGTAAGAAGGAACACCTCCTGCCTGACTGCTGAACTGAACCATCAGTCTTCCTACCTTGGAACTCAAACTGAGACACTGGAGCTTCTTGGGTCTTGAGCCTGCCAAAGGCTTTCACACTAGAATTTACACCATTGGCTTTTCTGGTTCTCAGGCCTTCAGACTCAGGAATTATACCATTGGCTCACCTAGCTCTCCAACTTACTGGCTGCATAACTTGGGAGTTCTCAGTCTCCATAATTGTGTGACCCAATTCCTTATAATAAATTTCTTCACATAGCTGTGTGTGTGTGTGTGTGTGTACTGTGTGTTTGTAGATGTAGATGTACACACACACACACCATTCGTTCTGTTTCTCTGGAGAACTCTAATACAGGTGGAATGATTAATCAGCTCCCAGTTACTCCACCTTGACCAGAAACATAAATCTAATGTATTTTTAAGACAAAATCTTATCACAAGGCAAGTAATTACAATAGCCATGAACACTTCTTTGGTTACTTTTCTACAAGATTCACACTTTCATCATAGCTACGAGGCAAGGTTTTCTACACTATGTGAACAAAATACAGGATAGAGGAGAGGAAGACTGGAGAAGAGTGGAGGGCACGGACTAGGAAATAGGACTCCACATTTTACAAAAAGATTTTCATACATTTAGCTCTCATTTCAAATTGTGAACAACTGTGAGGCTAAGCTATTAGGTATTTTTAGTTCCACTGTACCGATATTGGCACTGGTTCAGAGGATTAAGTGACTTACCCAAGGCGAGACAACAATAAAGGCAGGACTTGAACTCAAAACTTTTGACTCAAAATTATTTTCTCTGATATACAATTCTAAAGTCAGGAAACACTTATTATGAAGACATGTAGCTGAGGGGAAAACACCTGGAATTTGGGATGAATCAGATCTGTGTCTGAATTTTTTTCACTGACCAATTCTTTGACCTACTGGGACCAAAGTCAATGGATCCTGTCATGTTTTCACTATCTCACTGACCCGTCTGTCCTCTCTCCTTTCTTTATGCAGCTTAGATTTCATGGTCTGTCACTTCAAACAATCTCTTGCACACACTCAATTCCCTCATCCCTTTCTTTCATCAGAATAACCTAAACTATTTTCACATTAAACTCAAGTGGGTCCTCAGAACTACATAGTAATTGTATCTACCCCCCTAGTCCAGTGGTTCTCAAACTTTTTTGTACATTGGAATAATCCAGAGGGCTTGTTAAAAAACAGATTGTTTCCCAAAAACAGACTGTTTCCCATCACCGCCAGAGTTTCTGATTCAGTAGGACTGGGATGAGGCCCAAGAATCTGCATTTCTAACACATTCCCAGATGATATTGATGCTGCTGGTCCGGGGTCACAATTTGCTCGAATCTATTCACTTTCCACTGTCCTAACTGAATGTCTCTTCAACCCCCAATTCTTTCTGCTCCATCCTCACCCTCACAGAGGAAACAGAAGCGATCAGAAGACCACTTCCACCTGTTCCCAATGTCACATCTACCCACTTACCTCTCTGACATGCCCCTTCTTGGTCCCTCTGTCCCATCTGCAAAATCCTCCTTGCTCTTTCTCAAATCCACCAACGTTGCCCTCACTTCAGGAATTTTGCATTGGCTACCTGGAATGCTCTTCTCCCCAGATGTTTGCATGATTCGCTCCTGCTTAAGTGTCCTCTTATTAGACAGGCCTTCCCAAACCATTCTACAAACCTGATGTGTGCTGAGCACTCCCCATCCTCCCACCTTGAATTACTTTTCTCCATGGCAATTATTACGACCTAATAGTTCACTTAGTTGTTTGTCTGTTTATCATCTTTGTTGAGACTACGAGTGGGAGATACAGACAGCCAACCTCTCTGGGATTAAAGAGAGTTAGTAATAAGAGAACAGACAGTACTGTAATCCATTTATCTAAGAAATCTGGCCATTGAAGAAAGAGGAACCAGCAACAGCAGGCTCAAGAAGAGATTTCTCAGGATGCAAAGTCAGGGCTAAAGGAAAGGGGCCAGGACCAATGCAAAGAGAAAGCTTAAGGATGCTGAGAATTGAAAGGATGTATGGGAGACAAGATTGCTTAAATATCTGGAAATAATAGGTTCACAAAGCAGCAGATTTTTGCTTTTGTTTTTAAAGCAGGTATCTACTAAGAGCTTACTAAATTCAGGGCACTGTGAGAAATGGTTCATCCCACTGTCACATCTGATTTAGCTGATCTCTACAGCAACCCTAGGAAGGAGGAATTATCATCGAGGCCTTCTGGTACATAATCAGAGACCTACTGACAGATCTGTCCACTACAAAAATAAAACACAGCCCTGACTGGTGTAGCTAGTCGGTTGAGTGTCATCCCACAGAGCAAAGGTTGCTGGTTTGGATCTCAGTCAGAGCACATGTTTGGGTAGCAGGTTTGTCCTGGGCTGGAGCACATGGGGGCCAGGGGGGACTGATGTTTCTCTCCCTCTCTTCCCCTCTCTAAAAAAAAAAAAGGCAAGGCTTTTCCTCTCAAATAGTTTCATCCTTCCTTTCTCCCTTGCACCTTACTTGACCCTACAATATCTCCAGCTTCAGGGTTTCATGCAATCTGATATCAGATCCCAGGAGCAAATTTTTTTTTTTTTTTAAAGATTTTATTTATTTACTTTCAGAGAGAGGAGAAGGGAGGGAGAAAGAGCAATGTACGGTTGCCTTTCACATGGCCCTCATTGGGGGCCTGGCCCGCAACCCAGGCATGTGCCCCGACTGGGAATCGATCCGGGACCCTCTGGTTCCCAGCCCGCGCTCAATCCACTGAGCTACACCAGCCGGGCCCAGGAGCAAATTTTTGTGAAAGGGGCTGAACTACCTCTTAGCGGCCCACACGGGTAATCAATTGCTCTATGCTCCGAGAATCCAGAAGTCACCCTGACTCATAGGAACCAACTTCTGTGGCCTGACTCCAGTGTTTCATATCAATTCACTCCCAGTTGAAGTCTTAAAGCTATTCACAGCTCATCACAGCTGCCACTCCAAAGCCTTTCTCATTCTTCTTCGCTGCCCAATTTTATCCTCAACCCCTTCACTTTCAGCAGAAAGCCTTCATTCACCAAAACCACAGTAGGCACCCTGCAGAAAATGTTTCAGCCTCCTATCTCACCACTTCAGACTTTCTTCTTATTCTCAGAAATGTTCTTTTCTTCTATCCCATCACTATTCCTGCAAATGCTAATACTTACAGGGCTTTCTTTAAAACATCTGTATCCCCTTTTCTTGCCTCATCTTACTACACTGGCTGGGACCTCCCAGTCAATGGTGATAACAGATACCCTGAACCTGCAGGCCATCCTTCAGTGTTCTCCTCATTTGAAATATTCAGAGTTCCTCATTAACACGTTAAGCGCGGCGTCAGTCCCCAGGGACTGACGGTGGACTTTTTGTTAGAGTGACACTGGTGCGTGGGACCTGCAGTATCGAGGTTAAAAAATAAATGTTGTGATTTCAATGAAGTTTTGCATTGGCTAAACCATTGTGCACCTGTTTATACTCTAACTCAACAGCCATCGAGTGGTCACCGGCCCACCGCCTAAACGGAAAGCCCAGCAAAACTGGCTTAATGTGTTAAGAACAGGCCTGGCTTCTTACAACACCGCTTATTTTAAATGTCTCAAGAATGGAATATCCACAAGGAGTTAGTCCCAAGCTCATACAAAACTCCTCCTCTATGATAAAGTTTATCCATACATTATACATACACTATTTTGCTAATACAAAGAAGACATTAGACATAGCTACATTACTTGTTTTTTACCATATATTATTTTTCTAGACATTTTAATCACAAGTTAGCTTTTGTTGAAATGCTTATTTTAGTGTCTTTTTTATCACCAAATAATTTTCTTTCAATAATGAGCACAAATGCAGGCTCTGTTTGCTCATTTCATAAAAGTACAATATAAATGAATGGCCTATAAAAAGTGAGAGATTTTTAAACTGAACCATATAGTTTAACTAATGGCCAGCAGGGCCAAATAATCTTATACAAATCTTACTAGAAAAAAAAAATTAGACAATCAGCTTTATGGTACAAACCAGCCAACGGAAAACCGATTTCAAAAACAATTCTCAAGTGTTTAATAATGTATGTTTTTATGACACGACTTTCAGCTGCTGTCTCACCTTCCGGCTAGACTGAATCAGATTTTAACCATCCTTACGGCACTGTACATATGCAGGGAGCAAATGCAATCTACTGAAGCAAAGCAGTGTGTGTAAAAGGGCTCAATTAAATGGTGGAATGTTTCCTGTAAATTAAAGTCCTACTGAATAATCATCTTCCATGCAAATTATCTTTTATGGGGTGTTCCAACAATGTGCCATCATCGTATGTGGCTGCTTTAATACATGCTTATTTGTAATGCTTGATATAATGACTTCTCCCTCTATTCCTATAGAAATGAGAATGAAAATATAAACTTTTTTAATTCTTCCTTGCTAGTCTGCCATTGTAAATGCACCAGTAATAAGATACTGTTTCTTAATAACCTATAGTGCAGAGAATGATTTAACCAGATGCGCACTACTAGTACATTTATCAGAAACAACAGTTTAAATGAATTTCTGATGGGAAAATACCATATTATCGTCTCCTCATCAAAAAAGTAAATTTTCCTTGGAAGCACATAAGCTCACTCACCTAAATCCTTCTCAAATTTACAAGGTTTTAGTCTTAGAAGAAAATCATATGCTAAAATGTAATTACACAAAATAGAGATTGTTGGCACAATGTATCAGTGATCCACATTTTTCTTAAAATTTATACAAAATTTTATGTTGTATGTACAAATAGGAATTTTCTGAGAATCCAAAATTTTTATCTGATTCTTACAGGGGTCAAAAATGCACAAAATGATTAAGAAATATCAAAGACGAAAGAGACAAACTCTGATCTTGCAGGTACAGAAAATCTGCTTGGTGTCCCAGTCAATATAAATTTCGTTTTCTTGGTGCTAATACTGCACATTTATCACACAGAACAAAAATTTCTGCTCAAAAAAAAATCACACTAAAACATTCAATCACAGTCATTTCTTAAAACCTGAAGAGAGATTCCACACATCCTTCCTGAGCATTCCAGGTTAATTATGTGTATAACTGACAAGAGTATTAAGGGAGAATCTGAGTCATGCTACTCCTTGGACCAGAGTCTGGTGCCAGCAGAGAGCTGGGAGACCTAGGCTAATCCAGTGGCACAATTTCATGTTTCACGAATGCCTCTGTAAACGTATGGTTTCCTTCCCCTCACCTTCAAATGCTTCTAAAAGTCTTTAGCTTAACTAATAACTAAATCATAAGTATTGAATTGCATTTTTTAAAAAACCTTCTCGGAGGTCTTTCCATTAAGTTTAATGGTCTAGGAAAAATACAAGGGACCTACAGGTTCAATTAATAGCACCACTGCTACAACAGGAGTGTACTACTAAGCATATAAAAACCTGAGTCCTGTTAGCAACTTACTACCAAAACTGCCACACTTCTAGTTAATAAACACAATCCTTGGGTTCTATTCAGAATTAATGTACCTACAGACACCCTAAGTTACAATCCATGATTCTGTAAGAAAGGCAGAAACTTTCTTATAGAGCTGGTGTGGCAGAAACACGGCTGATTATACCTGCATTTATCCACCTACGTTGTTGTTGTTTTTTTAAAGCAGCAGCCTGAGCAAGTATAACTTCTAAAGACTTAGTACCGAAGAAAATAAAATCAACCCCGTAAAAAGACTTCAGATTTTTCCCAGTGTAAAGTAATAGAGTTTTATGCAATACCCAAATAGTCACAAACCCAAAATACATTCAGGACATACTATGTATATAAAATTATCGTTCACTAAAATAGATACCATAAAGAAAAATGTACCTAATATTTTTCACAAAAATTTTTCCAAAGTGCCATAGTATTCTCTAAGTTAAATTTCATTTTTTCCATACTTCAGACTTTACCAAAAGCTTTCCCATGTACTTTAGAAATTAAGTCATTTTCTAGAAAAACTAGAAAAAATACATTAGTTTTTAACCATATCCATTATGTGAGTTCAGTGATGTTCAGCCTCTCTGAAGAGCGGACACTCAAATACTAGAATTTTGGCGGCACAGTTCAAAGGAGCCAGTTGCATCCTCACTCACTACTCTCCCCTTGATCTCCTCTCACCACTGTGTGTATCAGTCTCAAAGAGTTCTTTAGCGCCCTGACCTATATACTCACAAAGCAAAGTTCCCACATGCTCCAATAAACAAAAGCAATCCTTCCCAGAGCTGGCCGAATGCCTTTTACCACTCAGCCTGCCCCATGTTTCATCAGATGACCCACAAAAGCTGGTCACCAAAGTCACAGTGTTTCTCCTATTGAAATATTCTCCCGAAGTTGATAACCATCTATAAAAGGTGCACAGAATGCATGCTAAAACAGCACACAATTTTGAGCCACTGTGCTTAATAAAGTACTATGTGTTACCTATGAAGTCAAAGTAGACAGACATACAGACTTTCAACAGAACAAGTATTTGCTGATCTCAACTTTCTCTGATATCTAGTGCTCGAATAACCTTTCCTTCTAGATTTTTAACCTCAATAATAAATTCTATGTGTCTACCCACATGAATTCATTTCATCTTCAGAACAACCCTATGAAGTATATACAGTCGTCGCTTGGTATCCACGAGGGACTGGTTCCAGGACACACCGCAGATACTAAAATCTGCAGATGCTCAAGTTCCTTAGTCCTTTGAACTCTGTTCCCTCTGCCTCAAATGCTCTTCATCCAGCTACCTGTATGTCAAGCACTTTCACAGATTTTAAGTCCTTTTCTTGGCGAGGCCTCTTCATCAATCTAAATTGTCAAGCCCTGACCCTGAAATATTTCACATATACCTTCCTCCCCTTTTTTTAATCTCAGCACTTATCCCTTATATGTTATTTTATATATATATCTTGTTTATTCTCTTACCTCCTCTACTAGAATTAAAGTTCTATGAGGACAGAAGTTTTTGTCTTTATTGATTTCCCAGCAACTAGAAAAGTACCTAATGCATCAAATGCCCAATAACTGTTTGCTGGATAATCTCTATAATCATTTTATTATTTATTTTTATTTTAAATCCTCACCAGAGAATACGTTTATTGATTTTAATTTTATTTTTGTACCTTTTATTTTTTGAGGTTTTATTTTTTATTTTACTGTGTTTTTTCCATTACCATTTATCCTACCCCCTATCCCTCTGCCACAGTATCCCCCACCCCCACTGTTTTCTGCATCCAGGAGAAAAAGAACTCATGTTTATTGGTTTTTAGAGAGGGGGGAATAAAGGAGAGATGGAGTAAAGGTGGGAGAGAGAGGAAAAGAGGGAGAGGGGAGAAAGAGACAGAGAGAAACATTGATCTGTTGCCTGGGAATTGAAGCCACAACTTGAGTATGTGTCCTGACCGGTGATAAACCCCGTAACCTCTGTTCTACCGGTCGGCATCCCAACTGTCCAGGCTCTAAGCATTTAAATGGTTACATCCTATTCCATCAAGTGCTTACATCAGAGTTTACCTAATAATTCCACTACTGTGGATATACTGGTTACAGCCCATCTTTCACGACTCCATATAATACTCTAGTGGAGAATCAACAAACTTTTTCTGGTAAGGGTCAGATAGTAACTATTTTCTGCTTTGCAAGATTTCTGTAAGAACTAAACTCTGCCACCGCAGCACAAAAGCAGCTGGGATGAACGGCTGTGGCTCGATTCAGGCTGCAGCAGGCCAGACTCAGCCCGAGAACCCTGATTTCCGTTTTGCTGCATGTTTTTGTGTGTGTATCTTTTCTGTTTTCAATGAGTAGAAGTACTGGATAAATGGGTATGACTACATTTATGGCTCTTGACAAACTCTGTCAAACTGCTTGGGTTCATCCACACACTGGAAAATAATTCCTTTGGCAAATTTCCAAAAGTCACTGAATTGCCACCTTTACTTACAGTAAACTACACAAGGAGAACATTTTCTAACAAAAGATTAAAATCTTAAATTTTCTCGAGATAAACTTCAGTTATACAGAAATTCATGAATGTAGAGCTCTTTGTCTTCTCAAAATAACAAATAAATATATATTATTGAACCAGAATTATCATGAGAATGTTAAAAACCCAAGTAATTTAGAAAAGAAGTAAACTCTCCACAACAAGTATACAGGGTGGAGCGAAAGGAGGTTTACAGTTGTTTGAATGGAAAATAATACAATAATTAATAAATAATAATACAAGAATAAACTCTGTTTCATGTACTCACAACTGTAAACCTACTTTTGCCCCACCCTGTATAGTGGCTTAACACATTATATTATAGAGCAGATAATTAAGAAAAGCTATTAATAATCAAATTACTGCATAGCTTACCTTTTTTTAAACCTATACATATATCTCTCCCCTTTGATGAATAGGAAAAAAAACAGTTTTCCAAGATAACAAAATAATTCATACTTAAGAATAAACAAAGGCACCCTGGCCAGGTGGCCGAGTTGGATGGAGCATCATCTGGTACACCAAACGGCTGTCCTCCCCAGTCAAGGGACATACCTAGGTTGTGGTTTTGATCCCTGATCAGGGCGCATACAGGAGGCAACCAATTGATTTTTTTCTTTTTCCACATCAATGTTTCTCTCTCTCAAATCAATAAACATATCCCTGGGTAAGGATTAAAAAAAAAAAAAAAACTGAAAGAAATTAAGAAAATGATAGAAGATATGAAAAGAACACATATATCAGAAATAGAGAAACTAAAAAAGAGAACAGATAAATTAAGCATTTATAAGAAGAAATGATAGTGTTCAGAACAGACTAGGAAAGAAAAAAATTCAGAAAGGGAGACAAAACTAAAAGGGACACTAGACTTACTAGAGAGATACTATGAAAAGTACATTAAAAGAGACTAAAGGATAAAAAGGGAAAAAAAATACAAAATAAAGCAAATATAAAAGCTTAAAAGATTTTAAAGAAAGGTATAGATATAAAAGACAAGCAAAGAAGGTCCAACATACATGTAACAGGAGACCACAAAGAAAATGATAACAATGAAACAATAAATACTAAAATCTATAACTGATGAAAAAAAAATTTTTTAAATAGTTGAGCCAACATAATAAAACACACATTGTATATCTGGAAAATTATCAGAGAAGAGCCAACACTTAAGATATATTCTAATAAAATTATTGGCCTTCCAAAATAAAAGTGATTTGGACATCTGGGCAAAAAAATAAAGTCACTTAAAAAAGAAAATCATATTGGTATCAGAATCTGACAACACTTTTTTTACCAGAATATATTAGATTAAGATTCAGCAAACTATGGATTGTGAACTAAATCCAGCCCACTATCTGGTTCTGTAAATAAAATTTTTTTAGAACACAGTAATGCTTGTTCATTTGCATACTCTCTACACAAGGGTTCTAGGTTTCACACCCCTTATGAGAGTCTAATGCCTGATGATCTGAGGTGGAGCTGAGGCAGTGATGCTAGCGCTGGGGAGTGGCTGCAAATACAGATTATCATGAGCTGAGAAGGTTGACTGTACAGAGACCATAATAAATCAATTGCTTGCTGACTCACATCAAAACCCTATCAGTGAGTGGCAAGTGACAATTATGCTGCATTTGGTAGCAGGCTATAAAGCCATCCCCCATTTCACCGCCTATCTGTGGAAAAACTGTTTTCCACAAAACCAGTCCTTGGTGCCAAAAAGGCTGGAGACCACTCCTCTAACCAACTGAGCTACCCAGCCAGCACAGAAAAGTGTAGTTTTTGATATGTGGTGGTTATGCCTTAAGTAAGGCAATGATAAAAAATTTTTAAATAGAAAACATTTACAATGGAAAACTGAAAGGATTTAATATATGCAATTAGAAAACTTTAATGTAGTGCTAGTTTTGAGGAAAACCAAGAGTGAATCCAACCAAAATATATCCTGGTCCTGAAATTAAAATCAACTTTAAAAGGGTAAATAATCCAAAAACAATCCATCCGAGCAAGGGAAAGTAATGGAGAAAACTTTGGATATTCTCTAGAATTCAAAAGAAAAAAATTAACAAAAATTTTCCTTCTAGCCCTGGCTGGTGTAGCTCAGTGGATTGGGAGCGGGCTGGGAACCAGAGAGTCCTGGTTGGATTCCCCATCAGGGCACATGCCTGGGTTGCGGGCTGGGTCCCCAGTAGGGGCCATGTGAGAGGCAACCATACATTGCTGTTTCTCACCCTGTCTCCCTCCCCTCCCCTCTCTCTAAAATAAATCTTTAAAAAAATTTTTTTTCCTTCTAAGTAATTACTAAAATATCCTGGCTGGTGTAGTTCAGTGGATTGAGCATGGGCTGCGAACCAGGGTGTCGCCAGTTCAATTCCCAGACAGGGCACATGCCTGGGTTGCTGGCCAGGTCCCCAGTGGGGGCCACGTGAGAGGCAACTACACATTGATATTTTTCTCCCTCTCTTTCTCCTTCCCTTCCCCTCTCTCTAAAAATAAATAAATAAAATCTTTAAAAAATAAAAAAATAATAATTACTAAAATATTCAGCTAACAAAATCCCTGATGATTAACAAACAAGAAACATTTTCAGGCATCAAATGAAAAGGTATCTGCAATGGATATTAATGAAACTCTGATTAATTGCAAGTTTTTTTAAACAAACACATAATAATTACTAGCAATTGCACATTACATCTTGCCCTGGATCTGGAGTGACAGAGGCTGTAGATTTCAAGGGAAGAGGAAGGTGCTGGGGAAAGCTATTCTGAGACCACTCCCCGGTGCAAAGCAAAATTTAGGCAGAGAGAAGGAAAAGTGCTACAGTAAAATGTGTGATTTTATGGTAAGACTTTTAATGTTTTCACAAAGTTTATTAAATGTTTTAAAAGTCTTAACGTTTTTTAAAGTTATACTAGTATTTTACATAGTTATGCAATTTATCTTTTGAAACGTAAGTTTTCTTTTTCTTTCAGTACAAAAGGGCCAATTACTGATGACCTAAACCAAAGCCCTTTGCTTTCTATGTTGTAAGTGTGATAAACTGTTTCTGAAATACATCTTCATTGGCACTAGAGCCACTGGTATTACCAATATAAAAAAGTCAAAAAGCGCTCCAACTGTTCAAGTGTAAGACTTGCAACAAACTTGAATACCACTGCATAATATGCCTTTCTCCAGAAAAGTATATTAAACTTTGTTGACATTGAATACAAAATAAAATTCAAAAATGTGCATTTTCAGTACTTTTGAGTTCCTGACCTTTATTTGAATTTGAGACTAAGCTTTACCAAACAACAGAATTTACACTGTAACTAGCCAACCACAGTCCTCATTATGGAATCTATGCAATGCATTTGTTACCTAGGAAACAGACCAGAGCACAGGCAGAGTGCAATTTCAGGATAGGAAAAGAATTCTCCCATTATGTTGGTAAATAAAGTCCCATAAATCAACTAATCAAAAGCAAAGTCAAAAAGTATCATGTAAGAATTAAGCTCAGATGAAACTTTTTTAAAGAAAGAAAGAAAAAAAAAAGAAACCTGTGGTGTTTCTGCTAGCAACTACGCAGATCTCTTTAGTAATATTATGAACAGGTTTCTTTACAAACACAAACTGTCGGAAAATAAACTGTTCAAAATAAATGGCTTCTCTCCAATCTTCAGCTTCTCTATTTTTGACAGTATTTAAGAGAAAAAGCCACTTTAGAGCCAGCCTCATACATCTGGTAGCAGAATATTAATCCAAGAGTAAATTCTACATTTTCTGCAAGCAACAAGGGTTCGCACTATTTTTAAACAATGCAGGACCATAAAGGCTAGAATAAGAGGTCACTCTCACAGTCAGCCCTCCTTCCCCACCAGGCAACAAAAACTGTACACAAGAAAAGGGCTTGAAAGTCATAAATCTATTCTAAAAAGTAAAATTGTTACTTTTCAGCTTTCCATTTGGTTATTACTAATGATAATACTAGTCATTTGAGGGTTCCAGTTTATGTTAATTGGAACATTTTTGAGTTGCCTTTAAAGGTACCACGTTGAGAATTAAGAAACAGGAAAAGGGTAGAAAAGCCCATGGATTTTTAAGCCTATCAAATTTAACTGTGGACAGCTTAATGTTGTTTAAAAAAAGAATCTGGTGTCAGTTTATACTGCTCAGCTATATTTAAAATCCAACTTTATACAAATTTAAAATTCCAAAGTAGCAGTAAGAAATGTCAACCATGAAAAATGAAAAATAATATATATGGCTTCCTAAACAACATCATACCAAAAGGAAAATCAGTTGAAAATATGTAAGATTCTCTGGAATGGCTCTAATTACAGCAAAATATCGTTAATTATATGAAACCCAAAAAATTAGTATCTACACATCACAGTCAAAAACTCAAACAACAAAAAATAGCCAGCTGCACTGCCAATCCCAGAAAACTATTAAGCACAACTACAACTTTGCCAAGCAGTTCTCAACACAGGCCACACTCTCTTACTGTTTAGTTCACACAGTGACTCTTTGTTAACCCTTATCACTAAGACTCACAGCCTTGTAAATAAATACATAAACAAGCAATTCAATTTGTTAGCTTATCTTTTTTAATACTTCTAAGAGCTGATGAAGAATGTCTAAGAGCTGAGACTCTGGGAGAATTTTAGAACTACAACCCACCATTCTGGATAAAGCCTGAACAAATGTCAATACCTGTCTTCTCTGGGCCATCCTTATTGGAAAAGAAAGAGGAACCTTGCTCAAGGGCCTACCAGCAACTGGTACAGAGCTCCATGCCTTTGTGAAGAGTTTAAATTCACTTATCTAATCTAGACTGGAAGAGCAGAACTAATAAAATCTGATCAACTCAAAGGGGCTGGCAAGATTGTTGCTAGATGTTACCTCTCCTAGGTTTTAAGTGCACAAAAATGTACACACCAAAATTAGGCATGCAGTAATAGTAACCACTTAATGTAACTAAGGCAAGGATCCAGGATAAGTTTTTCTTCCAGAAAACACTACGTTAGGTATACCTGTTTTCTTTTTTGAATGACAAAACTCAGCCTGCCTAATTAAAACTGCTTAAATTATGTATTGTTTTCTGATGAATTTCTACATCTTGATGAAAATCCAAACAAATATTTTTCCACCATGTTTTTCCTTCAAGTTTAGATAATGCTTTTTTTATTTTTTAACAAAGCCTCCATTTTCTACATATACCTGCACATGTAACTGTCTGAGCGCCCCCAACACAGTTTTTTATAATAAGCTTGGTAACTGTGATATTTAAGTTTGTCGATATGGATTTCGACACAATAGGCACAAATAAGTAAAAAGTATGCAGAAATGTGCAGCAGACTGAAATTAATAAAAAGATATAAATCTGTACCTGCATTAAAAATCTGAATCTGTAAAATTAATTTTATGGGTGCTTATTCAACTTCATTTATTATTTGAGTATCTGAAATACACAGCAACTGTTTATAAGAAGCGTAGCCAGAAAAAAATATATAAATCAGAAATATCACGACACTTTTCAAAACACTGTCTCCACTAAATACACAACCCAATCGCTGGGTGACGTACAGAATATGCATAAATACATTTAATAAAATAGGGAAAACATAACCATGGGGGGCGAGGAATCACGTTGTGAAAGATCTCCTATCTCAAATGAGCAAAAAATAAAGGTTTCAGCCTAAACGGAAAGCTAGGTAATTGTTTACTGCGGTCTACTTTAACCTCCACTGTGGAAGCTGTGACTACCTGACTCACTTGTTAACTGTTTATTTAAATAGGTAGATTCTATCATGCTAATCATAAGGAGTCTGGGAAATAACAAAACTTTACCCCCAAACTTTAAAATATTCATATATAAAAACTGTAAAAAATCACAGCCATGTTCGTCTTTCATTTCTCGCCTTGAAGTCTGTATCTTAACAAGAAGGAAAGGAAAGGAAAGGAAAGAACGAAAAGAAAGTCACCCGAAAACCCACGACCATTCTTTGATTTTGGGTTGATTCTGGCCAGCCCAACCTCCTTCCACCCAGGGAAATACATTTCTGGAGGTATTTGATAACAAACACAAATCACTGTGCGCAGCCTCAGAGGGGGGGCGGGGGAGAGTCTTTCGGAGAAAGCCCTCCTCCGTTAGAAACAATAAATAAGAGACCCGAGCGCGGCACGTTCCTCCACACACGCCCGGAACGCACCTCCGCGTGCCTCCGCGAGACACGCAAGTCCGGCAAAGCCCGCACCGCCTCTCTCCCCAGCGTCTCAAGACTTGGAAACTAGGAGGGCAGACCTTTTCTTTCCTTCCCTTCCCGCCCTGTTTCCCCCTCAAACAAACCCCAAAGCAGGAGCAGGCGAGCTGGACCCGCACAGCTCGCCCGCTGCCGCCGCGGCGACAGGAGATGCTGGGCGGCGGGCGGGCCCCCGGCAGGCGGACCGGAGCGGCGGCCGCCGAGACCCGCTCCGGGAGCTCCCGCGGCCGCCCGGGTCTCCGCCCGTCACGCCCCCAAGCCCGTCGCCGGCGACGTCCGGGCGCCCGGCTCCCAGCCCCGACTCTCGGCCTTCCCACCCTCCCCCTGCCCAGAGGAGACAAAAGGAGGGTTCAGCCGGGTCACTGCGCGGCCGCCGAGGGGGACGCAGACGCGACCCCAGCGCGGCCGCCCCCTACACAAAGGGACCGCCAGGCCACGGCTGGCGCGTCGGCGCGCTCGCCCCCGTGCTGCACTCGGGCTCTCACTCACCTGCAGGTGTCTGTGCGTCTGTCCATAGGAACGCGGGCGGCGGGGGGGCCTGCTGGAGCCGGGCAACCCGGGCAGGACGGGGCGGGACGGAGGGGAGGGAGGGAGAGCGGCCGGAGGGCTGGGGAGCGACGGCGGACGGAGCGGGGAAGGCGCCGGACGGGCGGCGGACGACGGCGCGGAGTGAGGTGCGGAGGCGCCAGCCTAGCGCCGCCGACCCGCGCGCGCCGCTCCGTGCGCCCTGGGCTCCTCGCACCCGGCTCGGAGCGCGGCGGGCGGGCTGGGGGCGGGGCGAGGGCGGGGCGGGGCCAGCGAGCGGGCGGGGTCTCGGACCCCGGCTCCAGCGGGCACCGGAAACGCTCCGCGGTCCGCGAGACCCACAGGAAGTGTGTAAACGACACTCCTACGACAGCGCACTGAGCTCGCCGCTGTCGCTGCCCGCGGACGTGTGGCTCGACCCTCCTGCTACTACACACGTGTGCCCACGAGCTTGGTCTCCACACCCGGAAAGGCGTGCAACCCACGGTCCCTGGCTCGTTCTGAGGTGGGCAGCACCCCCTCCTGCCTCTCGCCCGGGGACCCGGCTGCCACTCGGAGCTCCTTACAGCTCCACCTGAACGCTGGGAGCAGACCTCTTTACGAGACAGTGCTCCGTGGATGGCAGGTGTGTGTCACCTCTTCTGACGCACTGAATAGTCATCTTTACACACAGGCTAGTGCAAGAATACTCTGACGTACAACCCACATTCACCGCTGCCCGGTGGAATTTCCTAATCCAACTGCAACACACGCATTCTTCCCACGGAAGGAGCGGGTCCGCTAAAAACACCTAAAACGCACGAAGATCGAGGAATCATACAATAAATACCACCTATACTGCTCGTCACAACAGAAGTAGGTTGGACATGCCAGGTACTGTCGGGCACCCTCCACTCTTATTTTACCTAGCAAACACTTTCAGAGCATTTACTGTATGCTCGGAATTCACACTAAGTGCTTAGCCAATATTGATTTATTTAATCCTAAAAACTATGAAGTTGGTGTTAGCATTGCTATTTTATAGATGGAGAAACTGAGGCACAGAGAAACTTCTAAATCTGCCTGAGTTCACGTGGCAGCAGGAGGAACCCAGATTCACCCCAGGCAGTCTGGCTGCAGTGTCCAGGCTCTTAACTTTCAACTTAACAGAACTGAGCATCTCCAAAACAGTGATGATGATAGTAATACTTAGAGCATCCCTGATTAGCTGTATGTGGGGCTCACATCTTGACCTCACCCCAAATGTGACAGGGAAACTTCAGTCACTTCTACTCTTAAGGTAGCAGAGACACGAATATGACTGAGGCAGACAAATACTTAACTTCTGAACAAAGGAGAAAGGATTCTTAATACCTGGCTCTATCAACATTCCTCCTGGTCTAGGCTGAATAAAAAATCTGTGCAAACGTTTCTGACAAAATGATGTCTGTACAAAAAAAAAAAAGTTAATTGCTATATAGTTCAAATATGTAATTCTGTGGAGGAACTGAAACCAAAAGAATTTAAAGCAGGAGCTTCAGACATTTACCTACTTACATTCACTGCATCATCATTTATAATAGCCAAAAGGTAGAAGCACCTCAAATGTTCATTAATGGATAAACAAAATGTGGCATGTACATACAATAGAATATTATTCAGCCTTAAGAAATATAGTCACTTGCTAAAATATAAATGAAAATTGAAGATTTTCCACTAAGATCATGATAAAGGATGTCTACTCTCACTACTGCTTTTCAACATCATACTGTTAAGCCCAGCCAATGCCATAACACAAGAAAAAGAAATAAAAGTTAAGAAGATTGGGAAGGAAAAAATAAAACTGTTCATAGATGACATAATTGTCTTTGTAGAAAATCTGAAACAATTGACCAAAAAAACCCTGGAACTAATGAATGATTGTGGTAAAGTTTTAGGATACAAGGTTAAAATACAAAAGTCAATCACTTTCCTATATACCAGCTGTGAACAAGTGAAAATTTAAATTTAAAACACATTACCACTTATGTTAACACCCCCAAAATGAAATACTTAAGCACAAACCTAACAGTATATGTATAAGATCTATACAAGGAAACCTACAAAACTCTTGAAGAGATATTTCATGTTAATGGATATGGACACAATATTATCAAGACATATATTTATCCAAAACTTTAATACAGTATCAATGTAATGCCAAACAAAATTCTAGCAGGTTGCCCCAGCTGGTGTAGCTCAGTGGATTGAGCACGGGCTGGGAACCAAAGGGTCCTGGTTCGATTCCCAGTCAGGGCACATGCCTGGGTTGCAGGTCAGGTCCCCAGTGAGGGCCATGTGAGAGGCAACGATACATTGCTGTTTCTCCCTCTCTTTCTCCCTCCCTTCTCCTCTCTCTAAAAATAAATAAATAAAATCTTAAAAAAAAAAATTCTAGCAAGTTGCCTCGGCCGGATGGTTCAGGTGGCTAGAGTGTCATCTCCTACACCAAAAGGTTGTGGGTTCAATCCCTGGTCAGGGCACATACCTAGGTTACAGGTTCTATCCCCAGTAGGGGCATGTACGGAAGGCAATTGATTAATGTTTCTCTCTCTCATCCATGCGTCTGCTTGTCTGTCTTTCTCTCCCCCTTCCTCTCTCTCTAAAATCAAGCATGTCCTTGAGTGAGGATTAAAAACAAACACAGCAAATTATCTTGACCATATCAACAAAATGATTCTTAAGTTTATACGAAGAGGCAAAAGACCCAGAACAACTAATTCAACATTGAAGGGAAAGAACAAAGTTGGAAGACTGACAGCGCCTGACATCAAGACTTATATAAAGCTATAGTAACCAAGTAGTGTTCCCTGGTTAAAGAATAAACAATAAATCATTGGGACAGAAGAGAGAGCCCCAAAAGAGACCAACATAAATATAGTCAACTGACTCTTTGAAACAGGAGCAAAGATATTCTTTTCAACAAATGGTACAGGGACAACTAGATAGCCACATGGGGGAAAAAAATGAATGTAAGCCAAGACTTTATTCCTTTCACAAAAATTAATACTGAAAATGGATCACAGATTTAAATGTAAAATGAAAAACTATAAAACTCCTAGAAAATAACAGGATAAAACCTAGATGACCTTGGGTATGGCAATGACTTTTTAGATGAAATATAAGGCATAATTCATGAAAGAAATGATTGATAAGCTGGACTTCATTACAATGAAAAACTTCTGCTCTATGAAAGACTGTCAAAAGAATGAGAAAACAAGACACAGACTGGGAGAAAATATTTGCAAAAGACATATATCTGACAAAAGACTGCTTTCCAAAATATGCAAAGAACACTTAAAACACAACCAAAAAAAAGTGAACAACCTGATTTAAAAATGGGCCAAAAACCTGAACAGATACTTTACCAAATAACAGAGACAAGTAAACATATGCAAAGATGTTCAACATCATATGTCATTAGGGAATTGTAATTAAAACAACAGGATACCACTACACACCTCTCAATGTGGCCAAAATTGCAACACTGACAATACCAAATGCTGATGAGAATGTAGAGCAACAGGAACACACATTCATTGGTGGTAGGACTGCAAAATGGAATGGCCACTTTGGAAGACAGTTTGGCGGTTTCTTACAAAACTGAACATAATCTTACTGTACAATCCCCATATTTTCCTTTGCATAATTTGCCACACTAGAAACTCAAAGTCCCTTTTGTGTTACTTCTCTAAAAAATTTTGTTAATGTTATATCAGCTCAAGTTCTAACTATCCCTTTGAGTTACTCAAGTCTGAATGCTCCCATGTACGCGAGGTCTGTCCAGAAGGTATCCAGTCATGTAATATGAAAAAGAGGCATCTGTTGAAGATGTAAAATTCAAGAAACATTGTACGTGAGACAATGATGCCTCAGTCCCCTTCAAAGTAGGCACCTTGGGACTTCACACAGTTCTCCCATTCACCATCAGCTGTTCTGTCATATTTTCCTGACTCTCATCGATGCTCTGAAATCTCTTCCCTTTCAAAGATTTTAGTTTTGGGAAAAGCCAGAAGTTGCACGGTGCCAAATCTGGGTTGTAGAGGGGCTGAGTCACCTGGACGATTTGATGTTTCACCAAAAACTCTGCACAAGACAGGATGCATGAACGGGCACATTGCTGTGATGAAGCTGCCAATCACCATTTGCCCATAGCTGCAGCCTTCTAAGTCATCCAAATAGTTTCTGTGGAGTAACGTTCAAGCTAAATGCAAAATCTGATGTGGATTCGTTGCTTTACTCACTCAATCATTTTGAATGTGATGGCCACACAGTGAACATGCTCACTCAATGGTGTCTACCACCCCCACAGACTAGTACAGTGAAGTCATCATTGTTCACACGTGTGCATTCGAGCCCACTCTCCTTGGCTGCCAGGTTACAGCAATATTGCGTAAACTATTTTCATATTAACAATGGCTGGACTTTTTCCAGACAGCTCTTGTGTGTTTTTTGTGTGTGCAATTCACATGTTAATAAATTCTATTTGTTAACATTCTATTTTCCTTGATAATCTATCTTCATTTAATTTACAGGGTCCCCGGTGAAAATTTAAGATAGGTAGAGGGAAAAATGTTTTTTCTTCTATTGAAGGGGATTATGAGGTACTCTATAAGAGGATATGTTGACATATAGGATTACTAGCAACAAGCTACCTTAACACTTTTCGTATGGCTCACGAGTTTTCTCGTGTTTCACATGCCATCTGTTAAGGACCGCATCATGAGATGATTTAATTAACATGCAGTTTGCCCAATATCGTGTGGTCCCTGGTGTATGTCTTAGAGATTTCTACACGGTACGAAATGTGTTAAAAATGTCTAAATAACTTCACTCAATCACTGAGAAGTACAATGGCATAGTTTCCCTCCATACCATTCTGTTTTAGCAACATGGCTCAATTGGCTACTGGACAACACACAAAATAGCCATTCAAACTTTTGGGAGGGTCTACAACTTCAAAGCAGTTAATGGGCAAATCCAAGAAAAGGAAATACATGTGAAGTCATTAGGTCAGTTGGGACATGCGGCAAGAGAGGCGGCTTCAGGAATGTAGATTTGACTACCTTCACTTCTGACAGAAGAGTGCAGATTGCTCAGTACTTCCTACTGAGTGCAGAGGGGCTACAGATAACCTCATCCAACTCCCTCAATTCTTAATGTGAAAACCAAGGCTCTATGGAGGATATTTTTTCAATATCCTAAAGACTTTTCATTAGCAGCTTCATGTGTTTTAGTGACCAGAAACCAGAATTCCTGCCCCACAATATTTCCTACTTTTTATGTTCCCAAAGCTTTGTGACCATGTGGAGAATGCAGAGAAAGGGAGAAGTTTTTAGAAAACTTCAGTAGAAAAGGAGGCAGTGGCTGACATCTCTTGTGAGCAGGATCCTTATGTGACTAGAAATGACTGGGAGATGCCAAGGGTGTTGTAAGGCTACCACTCAAAGTCACTCCATCTGGGCTTCATGGAGTGGGAGGGGGGGCCTTCAAGTTCTATTCAAGGCCAATGTACTGGGAAGTTTTTGTTGGATAGCGTTTGTTAATTTTGGCCTTGAGCTAGTCCTTTCCCATCTCTGATCCTCTGTTTCCTCATTTGTAAAATACATACTAAATCCCATGACATCATGATTCTATATGAAATGTAGGAATTAGTTAATTTGCTTAATACCACAATAATATAAGTAGAATATGAGGAAGTAAAAGTATTACACTCAGCAAGGTGTTTTTTTTTTTAAGATTTTATTTATTTATTTTTAGAGAGGAGAAAGGAGGGAGAAACAGCAATGTATGGTTGCCTCTCACATGGCCCTCACTGGGGACCTGACCCGCAATCCAGGCATGTGCCCCGACTGGGAATTGAACCGGGACCTCTTGGTTCCCAGCCCGCGCTCAATCCACTAAGCTACACCAGCCAGGCTCAGCAAGTATTTTTAACTGATTAAAATGAAAGGGCATTTTGTTTTAGTTTAGCTTTTTTTTTTTAAAGATTTTATTTATTTATTTTTAGACAGAAAGGAAGGAAGGGAGAAAGAGAGGGAGAGAAACATCAGTGTGTGCTTGCCTCTCATGTGACCCCCACTGGGGACCTGGCCTGCAACTCAGGCATGTTCCCTGACTGGGAATCGAACCGGCGACCCTTTGGTTCACAGCCCGCACTCAATCCACTGAGCTACACCAGCCAGGGTTAATTTAGCTTTTTTAAAAAAGACAAACCAACCAACCATTGTGTGAGTGTGCTAGGGCTGCCAGAAAAAAATACCATAGATGGGGTGGCTAAACCAACAAAAATTTCTTTCAGTTCTGGAGAAGTCTAAGATCAAGGTGTCAGAAGATCTGGTTTCTTCTGAGGCCTCTCTCCTTGACCTGCAGATGTCCATCTTCTGGTGTCCTCACGTGGTCTTTCCTCAGTATGCGCATCCCTGGTCTCTCTTTTGTGCTCAACTTTCCTCTTCTTATAAAGACATCAGTCAGATTGGTTTAGGGCCTACCCTAAAATCCTCCTTTTAATTTAGTCAGCTCTTTTAAAGGTTTTATCTCCAGATACAGTCACATTCTGAGGTACTAAGAGTTAGGACGTCAATAAAGAAATTGGGGGGCAGACAATTAAGCCTTTAACAACTATCTATTCTAATGTTCTCACTTCAAAGCATTGTTACCAAGTGCATACTTTTGGGAAGACATTATTTTAGGACATTTTTGCATAATTTAAAATAGCATACATATTAGTTGAGTTATAATGATATATTCCTGTAGATGTCTTACAGGAAAGCTAGTTAACAAAATGAAAAGCTCTGTTTTTATTTCATTAGTCTACAAAATAGTATTTATAAGTAGTTTATGATGTGATTCCTGGGAAAATGTATTGCAGACTATCTTATTTAAAGAATATATAAATGCAAAATATCATTAAGATTTTCATTGGTATAGAACTCCAAAATAAAAATTTTAGAACTAACCATATTTTACATGGGAAGAAGATTTGAAAAGAGCTAATGTTACTTTACTGTGTGACCCTGATTGGTTGCTCATAATACTTTTCCTTGAAGAATAAGGCAAATGGTTTATAGTGCTCAGAGGGCAAAAATCACAAAACATAAAAAGCAGAATGTCTTTGAATTTTACTTAATGAAGCTTATGTTTGATTAGCTAGCTGTTTTAATTATAATTTCAAGTCTTACAAATACATAAATTCTCTTTTTTCCAGAGTAAAATTGCATATCCGTATAATACAGTAGGGAATAAAACAAACGTTAGATTTTAACTGTTGAGCCCTTTTACTTTTTGAGCTTAGAGATCGACATGTCTTGTCTTTTCCTTCACAGTTTGGCATGCATCCGACTCATTAACTTCTCCAATTTGATGGCTAGCGCCATGTTTCCTTTAATCTTCAATTTTCCTGACATGAATGCCATTGTTGGTTTTAGTGCCCCTAAAATGAGAAATTGAGAGTGGAAAGCATCTATTAGTATCCTTAGGGACATACTGCTTCAAGAACATGCACAACAAAAAGAATCTGCTTGAGTTCTATAAATCTGTGAAGCACAGAAATTTCTATTACAGCATTTTTAAATAAGTATCCTGGGAATCCCAATTCATAGACTTAAATGTTAACAATATCTTATAATACGAGAGAGAATGTAAAACAACAATCAGCAAAAGATTATAGCAAAAAGCTGAAGATGCAACACTTATATACTTGTTACAGTACTCTCAAGGCTACATGGCCGTCAAATGAATTGAGGTAAACAAACACTATTTTAGTTAATGTTCCAATATATTACAGTTCATTAAATTTTTAACATTTCAAGTTTAGATTTTTCAAAAAAAATGTAAATGCATATAATATTAAGAAACGATCATTAAAAGCATAGGTATGGACATAAAAGTATGTTAGCATTATCTTTTAAAAATACTTTATTTATTTAGTTTTAGAGAGAGTGGGAGGGAGAAAGATAGGGAGAGAGAAACATCAGTGTGTGGTTGCCTCTTGTTCACCCCTGACTGGGGACCTGGCCCACAACCCAGGCATGTGCCCTGACTGGGAATGAAATCAGCAACCCTTTGGTTCTCAACTGGCGCTCAAACCACTGAGTCACACCAGCCAGTGCTATTAGCATTGTTTTAACCAGAGAAGTGCTAGGACATAAAATGTGAACATTAAAACAATATTATAGCACCCTGGCTGGTGTAGCTCAGTGGATTGAGCGTGAGCTGGGAACCAAAGGGTCCCGGTTCGATTCCCAGTCAGGGCATATGCCTGGGTTGCAGGCCAGGTCCCCAGCAAGGGCCATGTGAGAGGCAACCATACATTGCTCTTTCTCTCTTCCTTCTCCTCTCTCTGAAAATAAATAAATAAAATCTTAAAAAAAAAGAATAGAGCCCTGGCTGGTGTGGTTCAGTGGATTGAGCGCCAAAGGGTCACCGGTTCAATTCCCAGTCAGGGCACATGCCTGGGTTGTGGGCCAGGTCCCCAGCATGTGAGGTGTGAGAGGCAACCACACATTGATGTTTCTCTCCCTCTCATTTTCCCTCCCTTCCCTTCTAAAAATTAAAAAAAAAAGAGAGAGAATAGAGACAGAATCATGGATATGGAGAGTATTTTGATGATTGCCAGATGGGAGGGTGGTGTAGGGGATTGGGTGAAGAGGTGAGGGGGTTAAGAAGTGCAAATAGGGCCCTGGCTGGTGTAGCTCAGTGGATTGAGCGTGGGCTGAGAACCAAAGGGTCGCCAGTTCAATTCCCAGTTAGGGCACATGCCTGGGTTGCAGCCAGGTCCCCAGCGGCGGCCACGTGAGAGGCAACCACACATTGAAGTTTCTCTCCCTCCCCTTCTGTCTAAAAATTAAAAAAAAAAAAAAAAAAAAAAAAAAAAAAAAAAAAAAAAAAAAAAAAAAAAAAAAAAAAAAAAAAAGTGCAAATAGGTAGTTAAGATAGCCATGGGATGTAAGGTGCAGTATTGAAAATGGAGTGGCTGAAGAACTTATACATATGACCCATGGACATGAACAATGGTGTGGGGATTACCTGAGGGAGTGTGGGGTGCTGGGTGGACAATGGGGGAAAAAATGAGACAATTATAATAGCATAATCAATAAAATATAATTAAAATACCTAAATTCATAAATAATAAAGGGTAATTTTTAATTTACATGGAAGATACTGGGAGATCTTTATTCTTTTAAGGAACAGAATAGCCCCAGCAAAACCTTATAAACACTAATATTGGGGCTTCCTCCAGCCAAAAAACTGGTTCCCTGCTCTTATCTCTATAGTGAAAACAACCCGTCCACAAGCCCACCAGTCTACTCATGATACACAGCTTCCAATCAGCTTTATTGAGCCTTGCCTATAAAGACAAATGGCCATCAAATGGAGACAAAACAAACAAACAAACAAAAAACAGATAAAAGCAATTTGGAGGAAACAGAATGAAGCAGAGAAGAAAACTGAAACAAAGCATATGAATAACAAACAAATAAATTCCCTAAGTCATGTCCTCACTGATAAGAGAATATATAACACCAACGTATCATGAACAGGATGCTGGAGGAGAAAGGGAGAAGAGGAGAAGCGGAGGAAAGAGGGAGAAAAGGACAGGATGAAAAGGGGTGGGGAAGGGAGAGGAAGAAGAGGAAGGGGAGGAGGAGTTGAAGAAGGGGAATGGAATTGGGTATAGTGAGGAGGAAGAAGGGGAACGTAAGAGAAGAAAGAATAACAAAACAAAAGTGAGCTCTTGGAAATAACAGTTTGATAGACAATATTAAAATACAATAGAAAGGAGACACTTGCAGATCCCTGGTCACAGTACTCAGTCAGTCTCTCTGTTGCAACAGTTTCCCACTATTGCAAAAGCATCTCACCCCAATAATCTTTTCAAATAAGGTACTTCTTTACTATTAAAAAAAAGTAATAGAAAAGAAAGAATAAAGTGAATCAATCTCTTAAAATATAATATGATTAAACCAGAGAGCTATGTTTTCTCCTAAAAGTAAGAACTGAGAAAACCAAGAGTACTACAAAAAAAAAATAATAATAATAACCTAAGATACATTCCCAAGAGTCCCATCCACTACCCAGGAAAACGAAAGAAAAAAAGACCACACCACCTTGTATCATTGTGAAATTTCAGAACACTACAGAGAAAGCGATCATTTTGATTCTGAAGCATTCAGAAAGGAGAGAGGCAGATTCAAAAGAGTAAGAGAAATAGTATCAAATTCTCAGTGGTAATCTAGAAGATGGAGCAATGCATTCAAACCTCTGAGAGAAAGTTAATTTCAACTCAGAAATCTCCACCCCTCCAAGTAATCAATATGTTGGTAGACTACAAGTAAAATGACCTCTTTTGTATCCTTTCTCATGAAGGTACTGGAGAATGTGTGCTGCCAAATGAGGATGTAAAACAAGAGAGAAGACATGAGATATAGAAATAGGAGATTCAATGCAGGGGAAAGTTAAAGAAATTTCTAGCATCACAGCTGTGCAGCAGACTAGTATAATGAGATACCTGTTCAGATTGTAACAAGATAGAGGGATCCAGAAAAAAAAAAAGTAGACTGACGGGTAATTTGACACATTTGGCAGAGTAGAAAATTGTATGAAGAGGTTGTGAGGAGAGTACAGGGAGATTTTGCTTAGTTTCTTTATACCTATACTAATGGGGGAAAAATGGGGCAATTATTTATATCCAGGAAAAATAAAAGTTCTCTCGGAGGGGAAACATAATAATAGTGTACTATTTGACTCAGCAGCAAAATATGCCAGAATCATAATTATTTAAATATCAAATATTGATTTAAACAAAAATTCTAAACTACCTTATTTTGCCATGTATAATACACACTTTTCTTGCCCAAATTTTTGAGGGAAAAATAAGGATGTGCATTATACATGGGTAGTACTAATCTTGTATCTATATAAATGTTTTTAAATTATATTTTATTGATTATGTTATTACCATGGTCCTGATTTTTTCCCCTTGCTCCCCTCCACCCAGCACTCCTCACTCCCTTAGGCAATCTCTCTACCCTTGTTCATGTCTATAGGTCATGCATGTAAATTCTTCGGCTACTCCTTTTCCTGGTACTGTACCTTACATCCCCATGGCTATTCTGCAACTACCTATTTGTACTTCTTAATCCTCTCATCTCTCATCCATTCTCCCACCCCTCCCATCTCTTTATCTTTAACCTTTGTCATTTTAATTGTAATGTGTCTTGGGTTGGGTCTCTTTATGTCCATCTTGTTTGGGACTCTGTGCTTCCTGGACTTGCATATCTATCTCTTTCACAAAGGGAAGTTTTCTTTCGTTATTTTTTCAAATAGGTTTCCAATTTCTTGCTCTTTCTCTTCTTCTGGCACCCCTATGAAATGAATGTTAGATTGCTTAAAGTTGTCCCACAGGCTGCTTACACTATCCTCAATTTTTTGGATTCTCTTTTCTTCTTGTTGTTCTGATTGGTTGTTTAGTACTTTCTTATGTTCCCAATCATTGATCTGATTCTCAGCTTCATCCACTTTACTGTTGTTTCACTGTAAATTGTTCTTTATTTCAATTAGTGTAGCCTTCGTTTCTGACCAGGTGTTTTTTATGCTGTTCAGGTCCTCGCTAAGTTCTTTGAGCATCGTTATAGCCAGTGTTTTGAACTCTGCATCTGAGAGATTGCTTTCTCCATTTCATTTAGCTCTTTTTCTGGAGTTTTGATCTGTTCTTTCATTTGGGCCATGTTTCTTTGTCTCCTTGTTTTTACAGCTTCTCTGTGTTTGTGTCTATGTATTAGGTAGAGCTGCTTTGACTCTGTTTCTTGGTAGTATCACCTAATGTAGTAGGTGTCCTGTAGGGTCCAGTGGCACAGCCTCCCCTGTCACCCAAGCTGGGTACTCGAGATGTACGCTTCATGTGGGCTGAGTACACCCTCCTCTTATAGTTGAGCCTTGGTTGCTGTTCGCAGATCAATGGGAGGGATTGACCCAGGCCAGTCAGCTGCAAAGTTTGGCTGTGACCACTTACTATCAATCTCCACCTTTCATGGAGGGTCAGCTGTGCAGGGGCAGTGTGGCAGTACTCTGACGTGGTCTGTAGCTGTCTCCTGGGTGAGCTGGCCCTGGGGTCTCCCAGGTAGTGGAAGTCAAGATCAGCCTTCACCTGTGTTTTGCCTGGGCCAGCCTGCCTGAGCTGTAAAGCAATCTGAGATGGCTGCTACTTGTGCTGGGAATGGAGATTTCCAGGCAAAGCCAAGCTGTGAATCCAGGCTGCTAGTTCTGAACCTGGGGCTCAGAGGCTAGCTGCTGCTGGTTTGGGAGGATTTAGGAGGTTGTGAAGCATGAGCCATTCATATGGAAGAGCAGCTTGGGTGGCCAATAAGTTGGGTGGGGTGGAGTCTCTGGGGATCTCCAAGGAGGGTCAAACAGTGTTAGCCAGGTCATGGAATCTTAGATAAGGCACCAGCCTGCTGACTCTGTGGGAGGAGGGCCCAGAAACATGACAATGGCCTCTGCTGGACTTGATGCCAGACACCTCCGCCTCCCCCTGCACACCACAGGTGTCCCTTGAGACTCCTCCCCTGCTGGTGCTGGAACCCAGAGGGAGTAAGTCTGAATAAGTGGGTCCATGTGTGGGTTCTTTAGGAGGAACTACTTGGGGCTCTAGCAGTTTCTTCCACTGAATCAATTCCAGCTGTTTTTTTCAGTCAGAAGTTGTGGCTTATCTTCCCGCAACAGAACCCTGGATGGGGGAGCCTGCTGTGGGGCTGGGACTCCTTGTCCTGAAATACCCTCTAGAATTTTTATCCACCACGTGTGAATGTGGGACGAGCCTTTTCTGTGTCTGTACACCTCCTACAAGTCTGGATGGATGTGGTTTAATTCTGTAGTTGTCAGACTTCCATTCAACTCGATTTTTGTCAGTTCTGAGCAATGGTTTTTCTGTATTTTAGTTGTAATTTTGCTGTGGTTGTGCAAAGAGGTGAGCCATGTCTGCTTACGCCGTGATCTTGACCAGAAGTCCCAAATGTTTTAAATTCTTTTATTTATGCTTATATATTAAAAATGTAACTCTAGAATGCAATAGCAATATCCATATGCAAAATAATACCCTGGAATACAATAATCAGTTTTGTTTCTAAATGTAAATAAATAATTGAATTAAAATGATAGATTTTCCCCCCCTGAAAGTTTGGGCCAAAAATGTGGCCCAAATACACATTATTTGCACATTATACACCGCAAAATACTGTATATTGAGAGGCTAAGAAAGGGGGAAGTGAAGCAGAAGCAAGGTACTATTAAAAGTACTTAAATCTGCCCTGGCTAGTGTGGCTCAGTGGACAGAGTGTCGGCCTGCGAACCAAAGGGTCGCGGTTCAATTCCCAGTCAGGGCACATGCCTGGGTTGCGGGCCAGGTCAGGTCCCTAGTAGGCGGGGCGCATGAGAGGCAACCACACATTGATGTTTCTCTCCCTCTCTTTCTCCCTCCCTTCCCGTCTGTCTAAAATATATAAATAAAATCTTTAAGGAAAAAAAAGTACTTAAATCTTACCTATCAGTCTTTCGATTAGTGCATCTAAAGAAAATAAGTACTATAAATATAATATTGAGAAATATGAAAACATTGAGAATGTATGGTTAAATAGAAAGAAATAACAAAAAGACCTGGAGGCAGACTACCTCTGGGGAATGGAAGGAGAAAAGCCAAAAAACTTATTAAATATATATACTTAAAAAAAATTGAGGTGATGTTTACATGACAAAATTAACCATTTTAAAGTGAACAATTCAGTAGCATTTAGGTATAGTCACAATGTTGTATGACTACCACCTCCATCCAGTCCCCAAGCACTTCATTACCCATAAGGAAACCCTGTCCCCATTACACATTACCAGTTTCCCCTCCTTCTAGGCCCTGGCAACTACCAATCAACTTTCTATGGATTTACCTATTCTAGTTTTTTATACAAATGGATTCATACAATATGTGATGTTTTCTGTCTGGCTTCCTTAACATATTTTCAAGATTTATCCATGTTGTATCATTAAATTTTATGGCTGAATAATATTTCATTTTATATAATAAAGAATAATTTGTATATAATAATTTGTTTATACATTCATCTGTTGGTGGGCTATTCCCACCTTTTGGCTATTGTGCACAGTGCTGCTATGAAAATGTGTATACATTTGAGTATCTATTTTCAATTCTTCTGAGTATGTAGCTAGGAGTGGAAATACTGGTTCTATTATGACAGAATAGTAAGAAGCTGGGAAAATTCCTGGGCAAGTAGAATAGGAAAACTGGGACAAGAAAATTAAACAAGGCCAAGGCCAAACAATTACCGTCAGCTACTGAATCATAAGACCTATCTTCCCTAACCAAGGACACTTGAGAGCAAATAGTTTATGCCTCTCCTCCCTAACCAGATAATACATAGCTTAAATCTCCCTGGTCTGGACAATAGAGAACAGACACCCAATTACTGCCATTTGTGCCAGCTAAACCCAAGGACAGATGAAGCCAGAGGAACAAATAACAAAAACCCCATTAAAAGCCAGGCAGACCCAAGATAAAAGTAAAATCAAATGATCATCCCCTCCCATATGCTCATTTTGATATATCAGCATATTAAAAACAGACTTGGAAAACTAATGAATATTCTGCTAAAACCCTCCCCTAAGATTCTCACTTGCAGAAGAGAGATAAAAACACTCAAGACAAAGACCAGGTGATGGCTCACTCTAGTGTACAGCATGATTGCGCCCCTTCTCGGGCATGAACTTTTCACTTCCTCCTAAACTCTAAGGGTCCCTATGAGACCTGCAGCCAGGGGAGCAGTGGACAGCAGTTCACCCCAGGCTCACCTCTGATCCTCTCTCCAAGGCCCCCCTTTTCTCTTACTTCCCAGAGTAAGCTAAAAGCAGCCCCAGCTTGGCTCACTTCTTTCTTACAGTACATTTCTAGACAGCCAAAGCAGAGCACTGCCTAGGCTCTCTCTATCCTGTTGCTTCTTCTACCCTAAGTCCTTCCTAAGTTTCACTGTCTTAAGCTTTAATAAACATACTTTCAAAATCACCTGGACTTGTGTTGTGAAATCTTTCCTACAAGAAGTCAAGAACCCACACACTTCAGGCTGACCCGAGGCAAACCTGCTCCCTGTCCAGTAATACTATGGTAATTCTAGGTTTAACTTTACCCATATACTTATGGGTTTAACTAAACCTACACATCTATGGTCAACTGCTCTTTAATAAGGTTTCCAAGACCATTCAATGGAGAAAGAATAACTTATTCAACAAATGGTACTGGGACAATTGGATATTTACATGCAAACAAATGAAGGTGGACCCTACCTTACACAATACACAACATTAACTCAAAATAGGTCAGAGGCCTGATTTTAGTAGCTAAAACTAAACACTGTTAGAACATTAGGGAAAATCATCAAAACTTGGATTTGACAAAGGATTCTTAGATCCGATAGCAGAGGCACAAGCAAAGACAACAACAACAAAAAAACAGATAAACTGGTCTTCATCGAAATTAAAACCTTTTGTGTTTCAAAATGTATCATCAAAACAGTGAAAAGACAACCCACAAAAAATGGGAAAACATATTTTCTTTTTCTTTTTTTTCCAAATTATATACCCAATAAGGTATATAATTATCATGTTGTATATGAACAGAATAATAGAATGTGTGACTGGCTTCATATATCTGCAATATATGAAGAATTCTTTTATTTTTTTTTTTTTAAGATTTTATTTATTTAGTTTTAGAGAGAGGAGAAGGGAGGGAGAAAGAGCAATGTATGGTTGCCTCTCACATGGCCCTCACTGGGGACCTGGCCTGCAACCCAGTTATGTGCCCTGACTGGGAATTAAACTGGGACCCTCTGGTTCCCAGCCCGCCCTCAATCCACTGAGCTATACCAGCCGGGCTGAAGAATTCTTAAAACTAAAAGAAATCTTGATTAAAACAGGCAAAGGATCTGAATAGACATTTCTTCAAAGATTTTATTTTCATGTGCTTACTGGTTATATGGAGAAATATACATATTAGAGAAATATATATATGACTGATAAGCACATGAAAATATGATGACATCATTAATCATTAGGAAAATGCAAATCAAAAACCACAATGAGATATCACTTCACACCCACTAGGATTGCGATAAAAAACCCTAAAAAATAACAAGTGTTAGTGAGGGTGAGGATACAGAGAAATAGAAACCCTCATACATTGCTAGTAGGAATAAAGGTGGTACAACTGCTATAGAAAAGAGTTTAATAATTCTTGAAAGAGATAAACATAGAGCTACCATATGACCCAGTGATACAAGACAAATGAAAATATACGCCCACACAGAAACTTGTATACAAATGTTTATGGCAACATTACTCATAACAGCCGAATAACTCAAACATCTGTCAACAGGAAAACGAATAAACTATGGTATGTCCATATGATAAAATAGCATTAAGTCATAAAAAGAAATGAAATAATGATACATGCTACAACTTGGATTAACCTTGAAAACATTATCCTAAGTAAAAGGAGTCACACAAAAAAATCGCATATTGTATGATTCCGTTTATATAAACTTTCCACAACTGGAAAATCCGCAGAGAGAAAGAAAGCATACTAGTTGTTGCCAGGGGACAGTGGAGGCTGAAATGGGGAGTGACACTTAAAAGGTATGGGTTGCTCTGGGGTCATGAAGAGTTCTGGAACTAAAGATTAGTGGTGGTTTGATAGAACTCTAAGTGCAGTAAATTAAATGCCACTGAACTGTACACTTTAAGATGGTTAACTCTATGTTACATGAATTTCATCTCCATATTTTTAGAAAAGGGAATGAAGTACTAAATCAATAATGAACTTGAGCTCTGGCTGGTGTGGCTCAGTGGGTTGGCCTGTGAACTGAAAAGTCGCCGGTTCAGTTCACAGTCAGGGCACATGCCTGGGTTGCAGGCCAGGATTCTGGCTGGGGGCATGTGAGATGCAACAAATCGATGTTTCTCTTGCACATCGATATTTCTCTCCCTCTCTTTCTCCCTCCAATCCTCTCTCTAAAAAAATAAATAAAATCTTAAAAATAAAAAAAAGAATGAAACTTGAAATCATGAAGAAGAAACATGCTGAAAGTAGCCAGTCACACATTGTATGGTTCTGTTCATATGCAAGTCCAAAACAGGGCAATCTATAGAGACAGAAAGTAGATTAGGAGTTGCTTAGGACTAGGGGCAGGTGGATGGGGGATATGGGGCTAATAGCTAACGGGCATGGGGTTTCTTTTCGAGGTAATGAAAATGTTCTAAAAGCAATTGTGATGATGGCTGCAAATATCTGTGAATATGCTAACTACTATTGAATTGTATACTTTAAATGAGTGAATTGTATGGTATGTGAATTATATCTCAATAAAGCTGTTTAAAAAAATAAAAACCATTAATTATAACAATTGAATTAGTAATTAAAAAAAATTTTCCACAAAAATTCCTGGCCTAAATGTCTTCACTGGTTAATTCACAGGATACAAAAATCAATACACAGCCCTGGCTAGGTACTCAGTTGGTTAAAGTGTTGTCCCCAGTACCCTAAATTTGCAGGTTTGATCCCCACTCAGGGCACATACAAGAATCAACCAATGAATGCACAGATAAGTGGAACAACTACAACAAAAAAGTGGGAACAATTGTAATAGCATAAACAATAAAAATTTAAAAAAAGAACTTTAAAAAAACATCTAGTAAGCACAGTATTCTCTACAGAATCTATTCTGTCAATATATTAATCAGGTAATCTTGTTTAACTCATTTTCTTTCTATCATAATGCTTTACCATACAGTGGCCTCTACTGGCAAAAAGGAGAGATTTTGATTAGTTGGCCACTAGTGACTTTAATTTTTTATATTTATAACGTATTCATGATGTATATTAGGTCATAGAAATGGCTATGGTTTCTTAAAGGAGAATGCTTAGGATTATAAAGTCTAAATTGTGCCTATTCAAAAGAAAATGGATGAAGTAAGAACAAAAGGAAAAAAGAAGCAAAAGCAAATTCACTCCCAATCTAAACTATTGCTATAAAATAAACCTTATAAAAATACTTGTCTTAAAATTACTCCTTTAACTGACCGATCTCTTCTAGTCAATCCATGAAACAGAAAGCACATTCACAGAAATATATAAATGAAAAGCCCATTAGTACACATTTATGCTATGTAAATAAAATGTAAATTAAAGAAATAACTTGATTCTGGCACTTCTGGAGGGCAGAACAGCATCATGATTGAAAGAGCACAAGCTTGGGCTTGGACTCAAGTCCTAGCTCTAACATTTACTCACTATGTGACCTTGGGTTTAATTCATCAACACCTTGGTCTCCATCTTTATAAAATGAAGACAATACTTTAGCTCAAAGCACTCTTTTGAGTCTTACTTTACTCAGTAATCACTTAAAAATATTCACTATAATTATTATTATTTCTGTGTAGAAATTGATGAATTTTTATTTTAAACGGTCAGTTAAAAAAATTACATATTTATGATTTAACTTTACCAAACATTTATTGAGCATCTGTTATGTTCAAAACACTTTTTAAGCTTTATAAAAAAAGTCATTGAGCCCAGCTGGTGTGGCTCAGTGGATTGAGTGCGAGCTGGGAACCAGAGGGTCCTGGTTCGATTCCCAGTCGGGGCGCATGCCTGGGTTGCGGGCCAGGTCCCCGGTGAGGGCTGTGTGAGAGGCAACCATACATTGCTCTTTCTCCCCTCCCTTCTCCTCTCTCTGAAAATAAATAAATAAAATCTTAAAAAAAAAAAAAGTCATTGAAACAGTAAAACTACTGAAAATAATTAGAGATAACTACTCATCAACATTGAAAGATGTTATAATGTACTAAATGAAAAAAGATTATCAAACAGTAGTAATGCTGTAACACTGTTTTGTTTTTTCTTTCCTTAAAGCAAGATTTATTAAAGATTTTATTTACATACTTTTTTTGAGAGGGAGAGGGAGGGAGAGACAGAAACATCAATGTGTGGTTGCCTCTTGCGTGCCCCCTACTGGGGACCTGGCCAGCAACCCAGGTATGTGCCCTGACTGGGAATCGAACCAGCGACCCTTTGGTTCGCAGGTCGGTGCTCAATCCACTGAGCCACACCAGCCAGGGCTAACACTGTTTTTATAAACACATGTATTTATACATTCACAAAAATATATATGATTGTAAACCGAAATCAACTGATAGTTATCTTTCAGTAGTGTGATAAAGAATAATTTTACTTATTTTATTTCTTCTTGTATATTTTTTAATTTTTGCACTGTGAATATTTAACACTACTATAAAAAAAAGGAAAGTTGAAGGGACCTCAAGCATTAGTAACATTAGCAATTAGCTCAGATAGTAGGTAGACCATTAGCAACCTGGATTAAAACTGGAAAGACCTACAGGGCACAGAATACACTGTGATCTTCAATTTATGAAGATTAAAACAGAACAAAGAGTCAATAACATTTACAATTCATTAAATAAAAGAATCCTTAGATTAGAATATTATAATGCTAATGCTGCTTCTAATAAATACATATGCTAATTAACTTACCATTTGGAGTAGTGTTCTAAGAGTAGAAAAATTTTTTTAAATTACCATAAAAATTTTTTTGGCACAGGTAGACGTACATGAGCAGAACAGAAAATTATACAAAAGGTTCTTTTGGTTAAGGATGCAACAGAAAGCAGGGTCATGCTTTCTGTTGCATCCTTAAAATTCTGTTTTAATTTTTTTAAGAACTTCCATACTGTTTTCCATAGTGGAAAGCAATCCCACAAACAATGCATAAGGGTTCTGTTGTCTCCACACTCTCACCAACACTTGTTTGTTGATGTATTAATAAATTAATGAAATTGCAAACTCACCGGAAAACATTTTTACAAAATCATCAGTAGACATACTCATCACCACATCTGCCTGATCAGATGGCTCTCCATATCCAGCATTCCCACTCTTGTTTTTAAGATCAAGAAACCACGTTCCACCATCTTCACCTACACAGAAGATAAAGATACAGAGAAAGTAAGTGCCCAAGAAGGCCTCTTCTTCTTAAACTTTGTAACTGCTACAATTAGAATAATTTTACATACTGCTGTTTCCCAGGCTAAAATCCCCAGGCCTCTATCAATTTCAGCAAATATTATTAAGTACTTATTATGTCCCAGGCACTGGGCTAGGCTCCAAAGACTCTGCAATAACATGGTTCTTACAAAAGAGGAATTGGAGGATGATAGGGAGTCAGGAAATCCCAACTGAAGCTGACATTTAAAAGTTAAGTAGGAACTAGCTAAATAAAGAACTGAAAAAAAGTATAGTAGAACCAGAAGGTAGAAAGAGCTCAGACAGTGGCACTGAAAGGCTCGTAAATCAGTCAGATGAGTGTGGTGGGCCACGTGCTCACTGACTTCATTCTAAGAGAGATGCTGCGGAAGGAGAATGACGGAGACTTGTATTTTAAATAGACCACACTAACAGCAGTGTAAAGAACATATTGGAGAGGGTTAAAAAGGATGCAAAAGACTAGTTAGGATGGTTGGTGTTGGGTAATTTAGGAGTTGAGGGTGTATGCCTGGATCAGGATCACAGCAGTGGGGATAGAGAAAAGTAGGCATATTTGAGAAACAATCTCAAAGCAGGACCCATTAGGACTAGGTTGTGGTAGTGATTTCAACACGCATGTTCTGGAATTTACACGTTTTGAGCACAGCTCCGCGTGAAGAAAAATCACTCCCGTGTGGGCTGGCATAATCCATGCCTGTGGAAAAGGATTTCTTAAGAAAAGAGGGGGAGATGTGACAGTGATTTCAACACGCATGTTCTGGAATTTACACGTTTTGAGCACAGCTCCGTGTGATTCCCATGTGAGCAAGTGTGGATCATGTCTGTGGAATGGGAATTCTCTAATAGGAATTTGGCAAAGATGTATCTTAAAAAATTCTGGCTTGCTGACCCCTGCATATTACTTTAACCTGGTCCTGCCTGCCACCGGACCTGAATTTACATCCTAATGCCCTGCTAATGAGTAATCTTACCCCTGTTCTGCTTAATCCCATGAATAATCAATCCAATGTAAATGTGTGCTAATGCCCCTAATAAAAACCCTGGCTGGGCAAGCCACGGGGCTTTTTCCTGAGATGGGAGGAATCAGCCACGTGGCCCTGGTCTCTTTCCCTGCGTGTCTCGGTATGAGATTCATACACGCATCGGGTCACGGTCACCCATGGGTATCGACAGGTATGATTACCCCCCACGACACTAGGTACCTGATTGAATGTGAAGAGGAAAAGGTGGGGAGGGTGCATGAGAATGATTCACTAGTTTGGGGCATGGGGGAACAATAGATATTGGCGTATTATTTGCTGAGAGAGGACCACTAAAGAAGAGTAGATTTAACGGGTAGTGCCAAAGGAAGCTATTGGGAATGGTGAGTTGCTTTGGACATTTTAAAATTTTGACAGTCAATTGAATATGTCAAATGAAGTCTGACTAGGCTAGAAATAGAGATATATAAGTAACCACTTCACATGTCACTGAAGTCATGTGAGGGGTTGTCGTTTCCTCGTCCATAACTGGTATGAACACTAAAGCCTGAGATGCACTGATCTAGAGTTGAATTCTGTTCTGTTGGGAGGGGAAGAAGACAGGATGATGCCTATCAGATAAGAGGAAGCAGAAGTAATTTAACTGTAGGTTTGTATTATCTCTGTGAAAGAGGAGATGGGATTATCCACTGACACTGGTAGGGAAGTAGTGAAGGGAGAGATGGAAGATTTGGGGAAAACTGAGGTTTAAAATAGTAACTGTGGAAAATGAGGCAGTAAGCTGATCACAGAACCAGAATTCTGCTGTGCTGCTTAGACCCCAGTAGAGGGGCAGTGATGAATTTCTACCGGTACAGATCCACTGGGTGGTGTGATTCTTTTTTTCCATTTCTCTAGCAAGATTTAGCAGTCTGGGTGAAACTGTGGGTCAGCCAGATAGTTTGATTCAGCCAAGACTAGGGTTTTGGCAGGTGGTGACAAAAGGTCCAGAAGGTTTGACTGAACCAATGGACCCTGGGTTCAAAGGACAGAAAAGGAAGTAAAAACAGGAAGGTGCAGCTAGATCAAGATAAAATAGAGGAGACAAAGGATAAAAGAACTGATAATGTCAAAGTCTTCCTACAATGGGAATGAGGTAGCCAGTTCTTAAAACTCAATAATGTGTGTTAACGCTATACTGAGAATATTGAGACATTTTAAAAAGCTGACTACATTCACACTGACTGGAAAAATCTCAAAGATAAAAATGGTAAAGTGTCCATGGTGGATGATAAGTTATTATATTACACTACCTGTTACACTGGAAGTATTTGCAATGCAACTTTATATGTGTCCATAAGTATTGATCTTAACTTAAAAATACAAATAAGTAGCTATTTGATATTCTGAAATGTCTACATTCTAGGGTAAGTTCTGCATACAGCCAACTAGCCAGGTGATTATAACTAGAGGCTGATTTTCTTCCAAGGGAAATATCCTACTTTCATAAAAGACTCAGATAACCAGATGTAATCCTTACCTGAGAGTTCAAACTTATAGATTGCCTGAGTGGCTTTAACAATGTCATCATTGAGAGAGTTCTTAACAACTCTAAATGTTTCTTCCACAGCTCCAGAACGTGATTTTGATGGTGACTGCAGCTTTTCTTCTTTCAATTGTGGAGCAGCACCTGTAAAATATTGATGAAGATGCCTTTAAAGCCTAGGCCAGGGGTGTCAAACTCATTTTAACCAGGGGCCACATCAACCTCGCAGTTGTCTTCAAAGGGCTGAATGTAACTTTAGGACTGTATAAAAGTAACTAATCCTTAACTAGGGGCAAGGAGCTCGGCACTGCCACTGGGTAGAAACAAGGTGCCGGGCTGGATAAAACAAGGTGGAGAGCTGGATTTGGCCTGTGGGCCTTGTGTTTGCCTCCTGTGGCCTAGGCAATACAAGGCCACACATAGAATTAATTGACAGGATAGACTTGCTACCAATTAAACCTGTTTGACCAAAATGACTTAAATACATTCAGTGGTATCTAAAAGCATAAATCGAACTAATAGAATAACAACCATGTCAATTATGATTATAAGTGTAAATTGTTTATATTCTCTACGCAAAAGGCTGATTCTCAGATTAGGTTTAAAAAAAGCAAACCACTACTAAACTATACAACATTTATAATAAATGGACCTAAACAAACTATCAGAGTTTTAGGGGTGATAACTAATCATTCCTTTATCATCCACTGTGAGTTCTACAATCAAGTAAGACACCAAAGTCAGAAAAATTCAAGTATTGACTCTGTCATCATTCGATGCCTCCTGTGTAATCAGTGGAGCTGAATTGGAGATAATAGTCAGTAGACTACAACTATGTAAGCTTTAATGGGAAAGATACATTTAGAGCATTTCAATTACTCAAAAAAAAAAAAAAGGACATAGCTAGCAGCCCTGACATACCCTCTCCTGACTTCACACTAAATAAATATAAAAATGTAAAAAAAAAAACAAAAAAGAAAATACTAACTATCACCAAGGCGGACATACGATCTGCTGTTAGAGTCTAGGAAGAAAGGTCAATGACTCTCAGGTAGATGAAGTCAGACTCAGACACACAGGTCTGCCTGCCTGTCCTTCACCCCTCATGAAAGATCTGTAAGGAAGAATAGCTCTGCTTTCCAGAACAAAGAAGAAAGTTTCTCATATTTTTAGACTACTGGATCAAACTCTGACCCTAGACTAAAATCTATCCTGCTGTTCTATAATGCTGCTTTTCGAGAAAGCACACATATTTCAAAGCTCATAGATCCCAAATACCAGAGAGACAGTAGGGGAGGTCCTGGTGGTGGCTCATCCTGGGCAGTACATGTTACCCAAAGCATGAGCATGACTGATAAAGATGGGGAAGAGAAGGCCCCAGGGATTAGGGCATGCCGGAGACAAGTTTTTAAGCAGAGGAGGTAAAAGAAGGTCTCATATCAGCCTTGCACACAGGTACTAGCTATATGCCTAACAGGTGCCACAACAGAAACTACAGCTCTGAGAAAGGATTTCCACCAGATGGACAGGGAGTGGATGCAGCTAAAGCAACTTGTGTATCCCTATCATTTGACTGCATTAGCTTTTATCATTTGACTATTCTCCTAATATATGGATGAATTAACAGGGAAAAAAAAATAACCTGATGCCTACGAAAAAACAATAGGGTAATGGAGGGTTTCACAAGGGCAATGGAAGGTTATTCTGAATAGCCTATCTCTAAAAATAATTTACTGTGAATTCCACAAGAATTCTTCCACATGAAAACCATGAGAAACAGAAAGTCATATACAACTGACTGAGATGAAATGATAACAGAAAAAAAAATGAAAATAAAATGGCAATAAACATATCTATGAACAACAGAATATAAAAACAAACTAAGCAAATAAGAAGAATAGAGCCCTGGCTGGTGTGGCTCTGTGGAGTAAGTGCCAGCATGTGAACCAAAGGGTTGCCGGTTCGATTCCCAGTCAGGGCACATGCCTGGGTTGCAGGCCAGATCCCCGGTAGGGGGTGTGTGAGAGGCAGCCACACACTGATGTTTCTCTCTCTTGTTCTCTCCTTTCCCCTCTCTCTAAAAAATAAATAAATAAAATCTTTAAAAAACACGAAAATGGGAAACAGAGAAACAAAAAAACACAATAACAAAATTAAAATAAACATTAGTGGCAATATGGAAGAGACAAAAGTGTCAAAAATCTTATCAGTAATATAGAGTACAAACTTAAAAAGGTCTCCCAGAATGCAGAAGGAAAGAACAAAAGATGAAAATGAGAGATGGTGATAACCACAGGGAAAAGGGAAAGGGTAGCTACGCTAAGAATAAGTTTCTGAGAATAATTCAGAACAACTAGAAGGGAAACTATTAAAACTATAAGTAAAAAAATAAATAAACAGAAGGTTAAAAAAAAAAAGATGAGGAGGCCCCCTGCATTGCACTAGGGGTAGGGGCAGGGGAATCAATGAAAAATAACAGTACTGCTCTTAATATGAGAAAAAAGCATTAATTTAGCCCTAGCTGGTATGGTTCAGTGGTTGAGTGCTGGCCTGAGAATCAAAGGGTTGCTGGTTCAATTCTCAGTTCAGGGCACATGCCTGGGTCGCAGGCCAGCTGCCCAGCAGGGGCTGTGCGAGAAGCAACTACACATTGACGTTTCTCTCCTTCTCCCTTCTCCCTTCCCCTTCTAAAAAATAAAAAAAAAAGCATTCATTTAAAATTTTGTACGAAGTTTATAATATACTACATAACTACATATGTAATTATATAAAACAGATATACATAGCACAAATACCAGAAAAGGTATAATTAAATGTTAACAGGATTATTAAAGAGTGGGTGCAATAGAATGGTGAGCCTCTCTTCCCCTTTGGAAATGAGGGATACACACTGACCTTTGAGAGGTAAATTGTAAGGTTAACGTACATGGATTTGGATATGGAAGTAAAAAATCACCTGAAAGAGATAAAGTTAGATCCCAGGCCAGATATGCTAGATAATTACCTATATGAATATGTTAATATGTCTACAGAAAATGTCAAGTAAAATTGCAGTTGACTGAACCAGAAAGAATAGGGAAAAGGGAGCTAGAGAAGTAAACACTCTGTCCAGCACTGTATGGAGAAGAGGAGCTTTACCCAAAGGAATCTGAGCATTCCAATCTCAAAAGGATGAGGGCATCTCTCGTGGGAGATGGGTATATGGATTGAAATTAATGCACCGGACATATTTTGATGCCATAGGCAAAATCATTCCTATCAAAGCCTGATGCCAATAAACATTTATCTTCCATTTTACTTGTCTAGCCTCTCTTGGTCCTATTTCATGGCCATTGAACAACATGAGACAAGCTGCTGACTATGATTCTGTTCCTTGTGGAATAATGCCCAAAGGGAAAGAATAGGCTGAGCATAGCAACCACACAGTTAGTTCATAAAATGGCAAATCCTCAATATAAATTAATAAATGGAATTACTGGGGGAGGGATATGCTAATTTAAGGACTTGAAGTATTCAGGAGTTAGGAAAGAAATTTAAGTTTACTGGTTAAGGGTATGGGCTTTGGAACTGAAGAAAGATGAAATTAAATCCTGGCTCTGCCACCTGACAGCTATGTGATCTCAGATGTAAGATGAGAATAATAATACCTGTCTTGTAGGGACATATGCATTAACTGAGACAATGCATGCCAAGCATGTAGTACAGGGCTTGGCACACAGTAGGTGCTCAATAAACATTTGTTGAAAAACAAATTAAATATATGTGATCGATGAGTGGTTCTTATTATTTAAATTTGGAATTTAAATGAGCTCAGTTCATGTACATCTTCCTCCGAAAAATAGATCCAATCTTCAACTGCTAGGCAAAATTCCGGATTTTGGACTTGCCTCTATTAGCGGACCAGTCTCTATTAGACTTTGATAAGCTCCCTAACTCATTTCTACCATTCTGTAAATGCCTTTTGAGACAAAGATGGACAGTCTTGTTTTAATATTCTGATACATCCACGTGGCAACCAAACGAAAATCTCATTTTTAAAATGAAAAATATTAAATTTTAAAAAGAGCTATCTCTGGGTGATAAGATTTTGAATATTTATTTTCCTTTCTATATTACAAAAGAAAAGTTTCCTAAGTAACTTTTTAAACTATCTCCAATAATCTGGAAAAAGAACAGATAAAGATAGAAAGGATTAAGATTAAGCCAATAAGGTTCTATAAGTTTGCTAAATATATAAAGGAAATTTGTTCCTAAATTTTCTAGGAGGAATCTAAAGAATTCATGATCACTTAGGAGATCCAGTGTCCATTATATCAAAATAAGTTAAGAGTCCAGAAGAAGAACAACTATTCTTGTTAATAAACCTTGAGAGAAATTCTTCTCATGGGTATTCGTTAAAGAGTGCTTCATCTGCCCTGGCTGGTGTGGTTCAGTGGATTGAGCATTGGCCTGTGAACCAAAGGGTCGCTGGTTCGATTCCTAGTCAGGGCACATGCCTGGATTGTGGGCCAGGTCCCCAGCACGGGACTCTCAAAAGGTGACCACAACACTGATGTTTCTCTCCCTCTCCTTCTTCCTCCCTTCCCCTCTCCAAAAATAAAATCTTTAAAAAAATAAGAGAGAGTGCTTCATCTGACATCTTTCAGTAAACTGGTGGCATAAGGCTGGGACACAAAGATTACCATGTAAACTCTAGACCAACTCAAAGGTGCTACTGTTTCTGAGTTACAAAACTGAAACAAAGTAAAACCAAAACTTCCTTTGAAGTTAATTTCTCCCATAAAGTAGTCACATAGTACAAACTCTGTGAATGGTGTTAGGTGTTAGGTATACTTTGATATGACACATTTTTCCTCAACATAAAATAACACATCAACACAAAATACCTAAAGTACCTAAAGATAGTGCCATGGAAAAGAAATAAAACCTTAAAAAGGGTTGAGATTTTTTTTTTCAGACTTTTAATAATTAAATCAAAAGACTATGTTATGAACTTCTTACTGGTAGAAAAAAAAGACAACCTTCTTTGCTAGAACTAAGACTTCACATTACTTGTATAGTTTAAATCACAAAATTATTTAAAAGCAGAAGACAGAAATGTTTAATTCTGTATTTTGGAAAAAATACATAAGTATCTTTATTTTCCTACATAAAATATGGTCTGTATCTTACCATGTGAGTCCATTTTCTGGGTAATTGTATCTAGGAATTCATCTAAGAAGAAATCTGGTAACAAAGGATGGCCTGAAAAAAATGAGCCCCAAAATAATCAGGTTACTGTAACAACTACAATATATTAAGATTTTAACACCTGTTTAATAAACATTGTATCTGTTTTTATTTAAATAATCATTCTGGTGTGATGGAAAGACCCCCAGGAGAATTGTTAAACTGCTTGATTACTAAGTAAAAATAGTTTCCCCATAACCCAGTTATCCTCCTCTCCTATGGCAAGTTTCCTCCAACCACAGCCACCTGTTAAGTTAAGGCCTTACCTGCTCTTTCACGGGCCTTTGCCCTCTTATCTAGCCATGCACCTCTTATGTCTTATATCCCCCCAGGGTGCTTAGGACTCATTTCCTACCTGACCCCCAAAGAGAAGGGGATTCCTCATTAAGAAGGACTTGTTCCCCATCGCTGTCTCTGTCTCTCAGAAGATTAAAGAAAATAAAGGGCAGGGGTGCACTGGGTTTGTTATAGCCTAACACTTATCATAGTACCTAACCATATTAAGTTCTCAACACTTGATAGGATTTTTAATTTCAATCAAATTTAAAATCTTACACATAAAGATGCTATGTCTTTAGTACCTAAAGTGATAACTACACTGTACCAGGACCCAGAAGACCTGGGTCTGGTTCAGGTTCTGCCGCTTACTAGCTGACTACTTTTAGACTAAAGCTCAATCTCTTCGAACTTGTTTTTCTACATGAAATAGTAACTACTGAATACTGTGAGTATAGCACAAGCCAGGCACTGTGCCAAGCACATTATACTCATTATTGCATTTAGTTTTGGCAAAAATCCTGTATGGAAGGTAACGTTCCCTTAGTTTTACCAGTAAGGAAAGTGAAGCTCAGAGAAAGTGGGTAACACACTTAAAGTGCAGCGGAACTGGAATCTAAACCTGAGTTATCTTCTCTCAGACCCCGTGTTCTTAATCACGAAACAATATTGCTTCCCTCACAGGACTGCTATGAGGTTAACTAAACAGTGTATATAAAAATACTTTGTAAAACTGTAAGGAGCTATTTAATTCAATTCAGTTCAAACTGAGAGACAGGATAATACAACTATAAATGTTTAACCTAATAAATAATATTTAAAATATACATTAGCCCAAATAATGACTATATGTCTATTATTTGGTATATATTACCTTATACATATAGTAAAATGCATTATCATCACCAATCATCTGTAATTTCAGAGAGAAAGAATGATTTTTTAATAAGGGGAACTACTGAGAACTTCTCAAATTGTACATGAGACCAACCTTGCTCACTCACCTTCACCATCTACCAGTAAGCTACTCCAAGAGACAAACATTTAGAAAATGCCCATCATCTTAAGACGCTTTTGTGAAAAACCCACTACTGTGCCTTCTGTTACCGTATCTTTGGATAAAATCTTTAGTCTGAGATTTTAAAAACTAATCTTCATTTTTGGTTTCAAGATTCAGAAATGGCTAATAGCTGATGTGACCTTCTGAATCTGTTTATCACTTTAAAAGCCCCCAGCTCACTTCTGGTTTTCCTTTCTTCTCCAAGTGGGGCTGGTATGGGGTTTTCTCCTTTATTGGGAGGATAGCTTTTAAAAGAGCACATTAATTTTCTAATCACACAAATATATACACAAAAGAGATTTGTGTTCCTTGCAGAAAATGTGGAAAAATATATCATTATTTTTAAAACCAATAAGCATTACCTGGTTTAATTGCATAGGCATCAAAATTTGTTATTCCTTCTTCTTTTAAGATATTCTCATCAATAATAAAGTTTCCAGTAAAAGTTTTAGGCTTTTTGAAAATGGAATATGCAGCATCTGCAATGATGTCAACTTTTCTACATTGGCTTTCAATGCCTGATCCTCCCAGCATATCCATAGCAGCAGTGTGTATGGCTGTAGAGAAAACATACACATCCATAACTCCAAATCAAATAACGGGACTATGGGAGTAACAAGCAAGATGGCTAGTCCCTTTTTTTCTCAGGTAATGAAAACAAGATCCAGAGCTTAAAGCATTTGCTAAATGTTCTATTGACATAACAGGGTAGAAGACACATTTTCCTTGCTCTATACAACAGTGCCTATACAGGACTTCTTCATGAGGCTAACAGCAAAATTTAGTTAGACTTTTCTCACTTAGAGTACTTAAGAATTTGCATACTGTCCTTCAGAGTCAAGAAAGCCAGTAAGATATAATTGAAAGAACAATGAGCTGTAAGTCGGGTGACTGAGATTTTTATGTCAACCATGCCATGATTTTTTGGAAAACCACGTTAGCATCTTTCGGTCTCAGTTTCCTATTTCTAAACTATGGAGCTCCTTTCTTGAGTTTATTGTCTCTCTTTCCTCTCTTCTACAATATAGAGACTTTTCTTTTTCATCACTGTATGCCCAGTCCCTAAAACAATGACGAACACACCATAAGAACTCAATAAGTAGACTTCTGGCCAAGATGGAGGCGTAGGTAGACACACTGTGCCTCCTCGCACAACCAAAAAGAGGAAAAACAACAATTTAAAAAACAAAAACAGCCAGATATGACAGAAAACTGAACTGAGTGGAAGTCTGACAACCAAGGAGTTAAAGAAGACACGTTCATCCAGATGGGTAAGCAGGGCGGAGCCCAGTGGAGAGCACTCGGCAAGACGCGGTTTGTGGAGCGGTACCGGCAATGCTCCAGCTGCCCGGAGAGGCCCATGGCGGGCACGCCTGGCCAAAACACAGCGGGTGCACTCAGCGAAACCGGGGCTGAGACTGGTGGACTGGGCAGTCCCTCATTCTTGCACAGATAAACCGGAAGGAAAAGCTGGGGAGCCGAACAGACCTCGCGGCCCACCAACGCAGGGAACTAAAGCCTCAAGCTACCGACTGAAAACACCTGTGGGGGTTGAGGTGGCAGTGGGAGGAACTCCCAGACTCACAGGAGAGTTCGTTGGGGGGACCCACAGGGACTTGGAACTGTCCAGGCCTGTCTGCTCACCACGGAGCCAGCAAAGAGGAGCCCAACTTGCTTGTGCGTAGCTGGGGAAGTGCGGAGAACAGAGCAAGCGCCATTGTTCTCTCAGGCCCCGCCCCCACAGACAGCATCGCAACACAACAACGAGGCTTACCCCGCCCTGGTGAACACCTAAGGCTCCGCCCCTTAAAGTAACAGGTGCACTGAGAAAAAAATGGCCGAAATGAAAGAACTCATCAAAGCTCCAGAAAAAATACAACTAAGTGACGAAGAGATAGCCAACCTATCAGATGCACAGTTCAAAGCACTGGTAATCAGGATGCTCACAGAATTCGAAGAAAAATTGTTGCAATTACTTGAACAAATGAGAAGGGATGAGAAGGAAACTGGGACTCAAATCAACGGAGTGGACCAGCAGAAAGAAAAAAACATCCGAGACTTCCGCCAAGATGGTGGCGTAGGTGGATGCACTGCACCATCGCTCACAACCAGAGAGTTTAAACAAAGAACTCAACAGCGAAAAATAAACAACCAGAACGGACAGAATCGAACTGAAGGGAAGTTCGACACCCAGGAAGTTGGGGAGGATGTACATCCAGGCCAGTAAGTGGGGCAGAACCGAGCGGAGGAGCAGAGTGAGAGGCAGTTTGCCCAGAGGAACTCACCCTGGGAGCGCCTAAACAAAACACTACCCCGAGCAACGGGTGAACCTCGCAGGCCGGCGGCGAAACTGGAGAGGCCAGTGGGAACCAGCAGGGCCGAGACTGGCGGAAAAGGCAGTGGGGAACTGGGGAGCAGAGGGTGATAGGGAGTGGCGGTGAACGGCAGACGCCATTGCTCCCTCCCAGGCCCCGCCCCCAGAGGAAACGTCACAAAAAAGCGACCCAGGTTGCCATGCACCAACAAACACCTAAGACTCCGACAGGTGCACCGAGATAAAAAAGAATGAAAATGGCCAAAACGAAAGATCAAACCAAATTACAACTAACGAATGAAGAGATAGCCAAATTAACAGATGCCCAGTTTAAAACACTGGTAATCATGATGCTCACAAAACTGGAAGATATAGTTGAACACATGAACAAAATGATAAAGATAACGGAGGAAGATTTACAGGGAACCAATAGGGAAAAAAAGGAAGCTGGGACTCACACCAATGGGGTGGACCAGAAGGAAGAAACAAGAATTCAAAAAAATGAGGAGGGACTCAGGAACCTCAGAGACATTTGTAAACGACCCAACATCCGGATCATAGGGCTGCCAGAAGGACAAGAGAAACACCAAGAAATTGAACATATTTTTGAACAGATAATGAACGAGAACTTCCCAAATCTGGCAAAGGAAATAGGCTTCCTGGAAATCCAAGAAGCTCAAAGAACCCCAAAGAAGAGGGACCCAAAGAGGAACACACCAAGGCACATCATAATTACATTACCCAAGGTCAAGAATAAGGAAAGAATCTTACAAGCAGCAAGAGAAAAGGAGACAGTTACCT
>PVJI01013280.1:0-48361 GCA_004026765.1 Micronycteris hirsuta
TGTCCATTTTATATATAATTGGCTTCCACCCTTATTTTTCTTATTCTTTTTATTTACTGAGTATGGATTTTATTTCTCTTTTTCTTAGTCTGTTGAGCTTTAGAGTTTTCAGAATGTTGACTTTTTAACTAATCCCTATATTATATATCCAAATCTCTATATTTATTTATTATTTGCCTGCATCTGACATGTGTCAATATACAGTTTTGTTTTTTTAAATTTTCATTTTGTTTAAATATTTATACTTTTCCTTGTGATTTCTTTTTAAATCCACAAGTTTTTTAAAAAAGCATATTACCTGATTTCTGTGGTTTATGGTCCAAAACTTGGGGTGTCTGGGTAAATAGTTTGTGTGCTTCTGAAAACAATTCTGCATTCTGCACTTTGGAAGAGAAGTGTTCCGCAGGCATCAATGTGTTCAAATTGATGGAGTGCATTGTCGTAGTGTGTCTAATGTTGTTCTGAATTTCCGACCTTTTCACAATCAATTGCTCAGGGAGAAATATTAAATCTCTAAGTATAATTTCAGATGTGTCTCCATTCCATCTTTGTTCTCAATTTTTGCTTCATGTATTTTGAAGCAAATGCTGTTGTGTGTTGTTAGGTGATGCACATAAAGAACTGTGTATCTTTACATGACGATGACTCTTTTATAACTAAATGTCTCTTGATGATATTTTCTCTAGATTTGCACATAATGTAGGCTCACTATCTATTGCTCTTGTTTTATATAGCCGATTGCTTTTTTATATTTAAGCAGGTATTAATTATTTTATGTGCTCTTCTTAGTTTTTCTTACTTTTTTATATCACCATCTTATATCAATTTCCTAATGCACAAAGCAATCTTTAAACATTTAGTTTGTGAAAATCAGGTAATGAGGACCTTGCTCAGCTTTTGTTTGTCTGAAATTATGTTTATTCTCTATACATTTTGGAGACATTCTATAGCTGGGTATAGAATTCTGGATATTAGCATTTTTTCTCTGTATCAGCCATTCTCTAAATATGCCATTTAGTTTCTTGTATTAGTTTTCCTGTTTAATATTACCTCTGTGGAAATATCAGCTGCAACTTCGTTATTGTTCCTTTAAAGTACTATGTCTGTTTTTTTCTTCTTCTTTTTTTCTTATGGCTGCTTTCAAAATTCTCACCCTCTTTGGTTTTCTTTGTATGTAAAGATTTTACGTCTTGTCAAGCATCTTTATCTTTATACTGATGTCTCTCATTAACTTTGGAAAATTATTGTCTGATGTCTTCTGAAAATCATCCCCCCTTTTATTTCTTTTTTAGCCACTCCAACTGCACAAATTTTAAGAATCTCTTTCTCATCACAATCTTCTTATTACAATGCATATGCTTCATACGATCTACTACTTTATCTTCCCATCAATAAACATTCTCTCTAGTGTAACTTAAAATCATTATTTTTAAATTTTAGTTATGTATTTACAACTTTAGAATTTCTATTTAATTATTTTTCATAAATTTTAAATCTTTAGTAAAATTCTTTGGTAAATTCTCATTTTCAAACCTATTTTCCAGAACTTATTATTCATAGTTATTTCCAAATTTGTAACTAATAACTTCATTATCATAATTATTTCTGTTCCATTTTTTGGCTCTTTTTCTATGAATTTTAATCAATTGTCTGTTGTCATGGTTGTTAATATTTTATTGAAATTAAGATATGATTTACTTTAAAAAAATTAAGGTACTCAATGATGCCATTTTGCTTCAGAGAGGATTTAACTTCTTTTTTTTTTTTTAAATGTATTTCTTCATTTTTAGAGAGAGGGGGGTGGAAGGAAAAAGAGAGAGAGAGAAACATTAAGCAGTTGCCTCTTGCACAGGCCCCAGCTGGGGACTGGCCTGCAACCCAGGCCGGTGCCCCGACCAGGAATTGAACCAGAGACTGTTTCTTTCCAGGACAATGCTCAACCAACTGAGTCATGCGGGTGAAGGCAAAGATTTAATTTCCGAGAGGTTAAACTTCTTAATTGGGAGTGTCATGTCACCTTAATAAAATCAGGAGATGAGATTGTTTAAGGTTAGGTTTGAGTTTTTGCTATTTTGTTCTATTTCTTTACTCTATTTCTAGGTCTATATCTGTGGCATAACATTTCAGGGATCTCAACTAAATATCTAATGTATTTACTAGTATCCTTTCCCGGGTGAGCGGGGAATTCCAAAATTTAACACCCACCTCTGTGAGACTGACGTGAGCACTGCTTACCTCTGTCGTCACTATGCTATTGTTTTCTGCCTACTTTCTCATTCTGCCATATTATTTAGCAGAGAAATAACACATACAATGAAAAGCAATGAGAAACGTAAAAGTCATCTCAACGTTCTCCTGTTCATTTCTGGATCTTTCATTCGTTGGCTCCTTAATTTCTGGCTGTTTTGGCTGCTTTCCAGTGGTGTTTGAACAATAACATTATGAAAGATGTAATTGCAGTTCTTTTGATTAGGATGATTATTCTGATTGAATGTTCTCTCATATGTGGAAGAGGAAGTGAAATGATTATCTTTTAACTGTATTAATTAGTTACATATTCTTCAAATGCAAATCCATTATCATTGTCCTTAATGTATGCCTTATTTTAAAAAAATGAATTATCAAAATGTTGGTCTCTAACTTGATGAATCTAAAATTTAATCTATTCTGAGTTGGAGGCAGAAGAAGAAAGACAAGTTAGATCTTGATGGTTGAAGAATATTATGAGAAAATTCCAAAATTGTGTGCATGAAATTACCTTCCTCCCTTAGATGATTACTGCATCCAAATCTTAATAGATCCAGTTTTAAAGCTGCATTTTCAGCAATAAATTTTATAATGAATCTACTTCCATCTTTCCAGTCATACACATATTCTAATGCATGAACTTTATTTGTAAGGGAGTGCAATGTAAATATACAATTTATGAATAAAAAGAAAAGTATTTAGAGTATGTACTCAAATTATTTTAACTAGTACAGGTTTAAATAGAAAAGCATTAAGAAAATGTTATAATAGGAAACAGACAATTACCTGGCTGGTGTAGCTCAGTAGATTGAGCGCGGGCTGCAAACCAAAGGGTCACCGGTTCAATTCCCAGTCAGGGCACATGCCTGGGTTGCAGGCCAGGTCCCCAGGCTGGCCACTTGAGATGCAACCACACATTGATGTTTCTCCCCATTTCTTTCTCCCTCCATTTCCTTCTGTCTAAAAATAAATAAATAAAATCTCTCTCTTAAAAAAAAAGAAAACAGACAATTAAAGATTTTTGTGAACTCAAGACTTTGTTTTCAGGAACTAATTTCCAGTAGTTTCTGTTTTCCCAGAGGAAACCCAAAGTCTCTAGTGTTATTGAGTTCATTTGGGAAACATTAAATTAAAGTAGTGGCATACTGTTGCCATGCAAATCATAATTAGTTTCTTTATTCTGTACTGAAAACTAACAACCATATATACATCTTTCATTCTTGATTAGCTTCAACTAGTATTTAGACCCCTGTAAGTGGGAATCCACATTCTTTCAGAAACCTTAACGTTCAGACAAGGATATTTTAATTAGGTAGTGTTATTGATCACTTGAAGAAATATTTTAGGTACTATGGAAGATACTAAATTAATTTTCTCAACCGGTGCATACTCTCAGTTTTTAGGTACTTGAATTGTCAGGACTATTGAGAAAATGAAGGTTTGTTAAAGAATCTTACTAATTCAGTCTGATCACCATTGAATCTTAGAACCAGTGTCATATTTTAGCATGAATGACATGCAGTTTTACAGCTTGGGAAACATTTAGTTTTTACATTTTTATTGTCAATACAAGGCTGCCAGTTACTTATTAAACAGCATGATTTGTTTTAAATTTGGCTCATCAAATATGAGTTTCTCATCTCTCTATTTAAGATAATTTAACCTTCTGTTTAAAAAACTATAATGTTGATGTATGATTTATTAATGAAAGAGCAAGCAGTATTTTTCAATATAGGTTTTGCAACCATAGTTTGCCAAAAACTTCTGCAATGTCTACTTTGAAATACTGAAGTCCACCTTTCTTCATATTAGGAAGGCGATATTTATGTATTTCCTCTATGGCAGATAACAGACTTAATATTTCTATACATCTTTAAGAAGTTAGAGAGCCTGGGTTTCCAAACATGGCAATCATCTTCTTTAACTGGCAGAATTTGTGACAGAATAAACTCCATTAACTTGTTCTATTAGTGCTCTGTGCAGTCAGCAAGATCAATGCTGCATAAAATGATGAAATGACTAGCAGACTTCCTCAGCGCCCTGCCGAATGCTTTCTGCCACCCAGAATGTATAATTACTGCTCACACAAACAGGTAGAATTTGGTACTCTGTTCCTCAGACAATCTTTGAAAATTCAAGAAGGTTCTTAATGAGAGGAATAAAAATAAAATACTTTCTGTCTGCGCATGCAGTCAGTTATTATCCTTTTATTATGTATCTTTTATATTAAAAAGTAAAACTATTGAGTAAAACCTAATCCTTTATTTCTTTGGCTAATATGGTGACCAAACAATTTGGCACAACTTAAAGAGCTTCAGCTAGAAAAGATTTTCTGACCAGATGCCTTCACAAGGCCCATTAGTTACTTGTCGACAGCAGAACACGAGATGAGCCAAAAGCAGAGGAAATGGGAGCTAATGAAGTCAGCAGACCTAAGGATACTCCACCGAATGTAAGTAAACAGGAGACATATCACACGGTAAAAATAATCCAAGCTGCATAGTTTGAAACAGGTATCTTGCTCTGCAGATGGCACAGCTGCTAGTACTTATCTAAAGAGAGCTATTCTGTTCTAGAATAACTTGTGCAACAAGGAACATTAGCCACTTCTGAAATATAAATGGGGTCTTTCTTCCCTCCTGCCTCCATTTCCTGCTGCCTGCTTTCTCTCTGTACAACCCTCCCCTGCTTTCCTTTCCCATTTGAGATGAAAGCTAGCTTCAGGGCTGACTAGCTGCATATACAAACCTTGAGTACATTACATTTTAGTCTAACAAAATATAGGGAGCATGAAGCTAAGCAATCAAAAAGGAAATGATTGAAAGGAAGAGTCAGAACAGATGTACAATGAGGAGAAGCAAGAAAAAAAATCAACATTAAAATCAAATCCAAGTCATTTTTTGTTAGCAAGAATGAGTTTATGATTTGCAGATTGAATATAACTAAGAAGAAAGGTATTTTTCATAACAATGATTTATATATTCAGCCTTTTGTTGGAAAAGAATTCCTTTTATATTACAGCAGTATCTCTTCTTGCTCTTTTACTTAAAGGTCTTATTGCATTTCTATTATAAACCCCCAGATTGAGTGTTTTGTAACTTGCCCACAAAAATTTGCTGCAGATAGGAATTTTAAATTTGAGATATTATTCTGTGGTAAATTTTCTAGTCTATTAATGCTTTTTATTTGTCCATTTGTGAATTAATAGGACTATAGAACTTGTCTAAGTGTTCTAGTTATAGAGAATTGTTAATGCTTCCCAGCTTGAGACTTTTTTCCTGAAGTAAAATTAAAATTTAAATGATGTAATACTCTCTTCTGAATCAATAATTTCATGTTTATAATGTGTTATCAGGAAGTAAAATAGAATGACGTGAACTTATTAGACGAGCTGCATTAATTATACAATCAGAACCAAGTGACAGAGTTTAGTTTGCTCCACAGAATGACTGAAAATTAGAGTGATAAAGAACATAAAAGTCACTTAATTTGGTCAAGATATAATAGTTGCTCCAAGCAAGAAGTAAAATATTTGGGCCTACTTTGTAACATAGTCATAGAAATTTCCTTACATTTCGCTCAGGAGGAAACGAAGGGTTTTGTCCCTGCACAATAGATGCAGGCCATCACTTCCTTAAAGTAAGTCCAAATGTCATAATGCTTCTAATTTAATTTTCACTTAACTTCAGAGGAATGCCAAAAGTGAAAGCATATTTTACTTACATATTGTTATTTAATATCAACCTCTATGTTATCTTCTTATTTTATGTTTTTCCTAGATTGTTCTTAGAAATTTGTGTGGGGAAATGATAATAACTAGGGCTAAAATCAGGTATTTTTAATTATCGATGTATATCTAGAGTCATTTATATTATTAGTACATTATACAAGGTGTCGAAGTTTACCCATTGTTATGATTCAAGTAAAAACAATACTCGTTGTGAGACAGTATAAGGACTTGGGCATGAGAATGAAAACATGCTGGGTGGCCGGGATGCCAAGTCAAAACCAGGCGGCTGGAAGATGTCAAAACCACTAACTAGCCCGTATGCTCAGGTGACCAAAATCTGGCCTCTATATGACATCCCTGGGGTGGAGGTAATAAACACTAGCACTGTTTTCTGCCTATAGTGCAGGCACAGAGGCAGATGTCAAGCAACCAGACAGAAAGAGCAAGTAACCCCACCCCGACATGGAAAATTCCACTCCCCAAACCCTCCCCAAGCCTTTGCAAAAAGTCTGCCTTTCAAGCAAACCCTTTTATCCACAGTTTATAAAAGCAGCCAAGCAGACCCAACCGTCAAGCCAGTTAGGAGGACCTTCCTTTCTTCTGCGCTGTCTCCTTTATGTTTGAGCATAAGCTTAATAAAATCTGCCTGGAAATTTCTCTGGGATTTCCTCTCAATTTCTATTGGAGAACCCAAGAACCTTAATGCTAGTAACAATTGGTCTTATATAGGAAGCAATATTCTATATTCTGGGATAATGAACAGCTTTAAGACATTGCCTTATCCTCTAAGTGATCCATATGCTCAGAGAGGAAAAATATGAATATTGATCAATCAGATACATTGTGATATGTTTTATGACAGATTTATGCAGTTGGTGTTATCAAAACACAGAATAAAGGTGTCTTATCTAGTCTGGGGTCAGAAAATTCTTTTCACAAAGATATATTTTTTCTCCAAGTAGTTAAGAAAAGTATCAACATGGCCAAAAAATAAAAAACCACATTAGTAAACACAAACAAAACAAACAAGCAATAGATAAAAGTGAGCCCAAGGACATTTTCAACATATAAACAAAGTGCATATACATATACACACAGGAGGGAAAATATAGAGCTTATTGAAAACTACAATATATAACAGACTAAAGAAAAATGAAAAACAAGGCAAAGAGTAGTGAGAGACAAAATTTTTAATACAGAGTTTGGGGAATCAGGCAATTGTAGGGCCTTTTCCATCATGCTAAATGTTTGGTACTTAATAGATCAGTGATGAGTAACTATAGAAAACTTCAATATTATTCGGATCCGATCCAATATGAGTTTTAGCTAGGATACCATTGACAAAGCTATTTACTATGGACATTATAATCAAAACTTCAATTTACATGAGATTGCTCTCAGTTCAGACATTTATTGAATGTGCATCTTTTATCAGTCCGTCGGTTATTTGCTGGGGCCGTATAGGTGATTGAGAAAGTGTGTTGGTGAGGAGCTCACAAACTCCTGGGAAATCAGTTTATCAAATGTCATCAATAAAAAATATTTTCTATGTAAGTAAATTAATAACCACCATATTTATCATTATTTTTATTCACAATTTGAAATAATTGTTTACTTAGAATCAATGAATGGCATCATTGTTAATGGCAGTGGGATAAAACCTTTATGTTCTTTGCCTTCAAGGGATAAATAACTTACCTACAAATGAAATGAAAGAGTAATATGACCTGTTACATAAGTGATAATGACACTGATTATAACTTAGTGTCATGGCAGGAGTGACAATTGCAGGAGTTTAGAAACAGAAACCACACCCTGTTATCTTATTTTCCTGTAAGCCTCAAAGAACGCTCTCTCAGTGATCACCAATATGTTACTGTTCTGAAGAAAAGTAAGTGAAGCGAAAGACATTCTAGAGTGCATTTATACAATGTCCTCAGATATGCTAGTGGGCACGTATATGGTGTCCTGAGATAATCTAGAGAGAATGTGGGGCATAGAAAACAAAGCGTCATTTTAATCTTCCCCTTCTCTGATGGATCTGCTTAAGGGAATAAAGACAATTATGATATTGAGAAGTTTGTCATTATTATTTTAATTGATTGAGAATTAATGGTACACTCTTCAGAACAGTAACTACCAAAAAGAAATGCTCACTCCAGCCTCAGGACAGAGGCGGAGCATAGTGACTGGGACTGACGTAAAAGGGAGGCAGGGCCAACAGCCAGTGCACTTAAGACAAACAAACAAAAAATAACTTCAACAGTGAATAGATTATTTAAGCTCACCTACTAAGTAGGTGAAAGACAAATAAGAGAAAATACTTAAGGAGATAGAAACTTATGAGAAGTGGAAGAATAAACACTTCATAAGTGGTAAAACATGGGACCAAATCAACCAGGTATTCAAGAACAGTCTTAATTTCAAATATGACATCCCATCCTCAAATCAAATCTCATGTCATACACTCCAGGCTTTGAAATGTCTGGTTATTATTATGAAAATAAAATCTTATACATCAAATGATCCAGAAACCCTCTCAGTGAGAGTGCTAGAAAAGTTTGACAATAAATTAATAATCATGGACGAGATGGGAGATATAAGAAACAAGAGGACTTGACCGAGTCTGGGGGCAGGGATCAGGTCACAGAGACGTGAGGGGGACGTAGAGGAAATTAGTACAGAGACAGAGAAAGAAAGAGAAGGACAGAAAAAGGGTGAGAGAGGGAAATAACAGAAAGGTGAGACTGGAGAGGTAAAACTTCCCAAGATAGAAAGTCATTTTAGTCTTTTTTCAATCTTTCCTTAAAGCACACATTCAATTCTACCTTCAGCTCCATTAGACAGCTCCATTACAACCCATTAGATGCTTGTAATAAATTCCTTTTCTTTTAAGGGTTTTGTTAGTTAAACACAAAGAACCATAATCTTTAGTAGCGATCCAGTACTTAATGACACCAGAAAACAGTTACAGTATAACATAGTCATAACATCCAAGAAAGGCAAATGACAATAAAAAGAGAAGAATATAGAACTATTAACTAAAGCATTTTTGAAAAATAAGAGTTGATATAGGATGTGATGCTTTAAAATGTGAGATGCTATATAAAATACAAACAGAGTAAACCTGATCTTATTTATCCAGTTCTACCATATAAACATTTGGGTCTTTGAATTTACATGATTGGAGTACTACATAGCAAAATATTAGTAAATTTTTAAATCATTATTTTGGGAGCAATAAAAAATAAATGACAAAAGTCGTCAAAATAGATAAGAGGAATTAAATGTGGAAACCTGAACTACTTTTCATCATTTTCTGTAACTATTTGATTTTTCTGCCTAATCTCTAGATATGTAAACTGATCAATTGCAATAATTAACTTAAAAGTTTGACATCTTTTTATTTAAAAATATTTTACCTGAAAGTATTTTTTTCTGTGATGTCATAAATATTTACATAGAAATTCGGGGTTTTATTTTTTATTCTCACACTTGGTATTTTATCTGAAAAAAAAACACCTCAAATTTAAGTTTATGAAGATTTTTTCCATGTTTTCTTCTAGCAGCTTCATATTTTGCATTTCACATTTATGTTTAAAAGCTACTGTTTTTACCACCAGGGCAGTGACCATGGTATGGTGTAACACCACATGTAGAATACATTGCAAAGAACTTTGGCAAAACCAGAACTTTCTAAAGAATGTTAAAGCTAAAATTGCTTTAGACAAATTTAACTAATCAGGCAAAAAAGACTTTATTCAGTGCACAGCAATAAAGAGACCACAATTCTGAGTTTCACCAACTGAAACAAGAGACAAGAACATTTTTCAGAGCGGGAGTGACGGGCATTGCAGGCAAGCTGTGTTTATTAATCGGCTATACCCAAAAGAAGAGTTGCCTTGTTCATAGCTTCACGACAGGAGCAGGGCTCCAATGTGGCATGAAGAGTCCGTTTTAGTTGGGCTCCTTTTATCCTCCCATAGAATCTGAGATGGAGGCGGTTTTCCTCGATCATTACATTTCCAGGGATGGTCCTTAGGTCTGTAAGGAAAATATTTTTGACATGTAAAAATGGCAAGAAATCTTTTAAAAGATTTATGTCTCAGAGGGCAGAGAAAATAAAGGTGCAATTACAAGTTTTCTAAAGTGAATGATCTAAGCCAAGGGAGGTCAGGCACCCAGAGTCAGGAAGAAGCCCGTTTAAAGTTAGCAGATGTTCAATACCCCCCATTGTCTTTGTCCGGGGTCCTTTATACATGTTCCTCGATGACCCTACCCCTTCTTTCCCTTGTTATCCCCCTCCAGGGAAGAGTAATAGAAAGAAAATGTGGACAACCATAATTGCACAATTAAAAAAATAGGGGAAGTGAATTAATTGTTAATGTTAAATCTGAAAATTTGGAACACTGTGCTTATATGAAACAATGTGAAATATTTTCACCAAAATAAAATATTCTTTTGTATACAACAAAAAAAGTTTAGTTGAGCAGAGGGAAACGTCAAGACTCCCTCCACTAGGGACAACTTCAATCATTGAGCTTTTGAGAAATCTAGTATATTAAGTTTTTACTCTTCACATTCTACCAGAACAATTGTGTGACTTGAATAGGTTAATATTACAATATATTATTTTTATAGTCATTCCTGAAAAGAAACAAGACTTCTAAAATACTTCTGATATGATTCTAATTGATAAGACTCTATAATTTTATCTCATATACTCCTTTTTAAAATTTTCTTGAAAAGCCACTAATATTTGATAATACTCAACCTCAGGTCTAACATAGAGAACCACTGACTTCATATTATATGAAATATAGAACTTAGGATAAAGTGCATAGTACATTTCATTAAGCTTCTTTATAGTATAATTTCCAAATTTTTCATATGTTGAGTGTTTTCTTTCAGGCCTTCATAACAAAGGATACATATACCCTGAGTTTTTTAATATAATGACATTAGCTAATAATGTGTTATCTCATATATTTTTAATTTCACACATTATAACTCTATCTATAGCTTTACTGAAAAGACTTCAGATCATTCACTTCTACTGTTTATATAGTAAACTTCCCATTCATGGGAGGAGAAAAAACATATCTACTCTATAGATATGAAATTATGTAATTAATTCTTGTATTAATTTTAACAATCCTGTGCATATAAACTCATGGATAAAAACAGATAATGGTGGCTCAGACACTGTGGTCAGGCCTTTTTTTTAAGAAAATATCAGTAAAAGCAACATTCATTACTTTAGGAAAACATTTATGTATCCTGTTATCTATTTAGTTAAGGCCTGCCAAGGAATGTGGTAGGGACTGTTTTTATCATTGATTAAAGTCAACAACCTTTGTTTTTGAAGAGACAAATGGGAAGTCCAATCACAGTCAGAATGAACAGACTATTATTATAGACTAGAATAGCATAAAATGCTCTCCTTAGGCCTCTGAATATTTTTTCTGAACTCTCTGAGGTAAAGAGGCTGCCCAAAGGTAGCCAAGAACCTGAGTGTTTCTAAAGAGACAGGACTTTCCTTCATTACTATGAATAAGGAGAAATTGAATTAGATGTTCTCACTCAGATTCAGATGAGAATCTTATGTCTTCCATCTCAAAGAGGCGAGGGCACATAACACCTAGATGTAATCAAAATTAACTTTGGAGACTCAAAAATTCACTAGTGAGAAGGTAGAAGGATGATGATTAAAGAGTATTCCATGTCTTTCATTGTATGTCTTACTTCACTGCTCTGACCATTTTCTTAATAAACAAAGGCATCCACATTAAAACCAGGAGAAGTAATATTGTTATAGTTTCAGGAGAAAGCTAGCCAAAGCCCAGCTTTTGGATCTTCACAAAATTTTCTGTTTTCGTTTTTGAATTAAAAATAAATCACTGAAAGGAGCTGGAATTAAGGACAATGTTATAGGAAAAGACAAAGAAAATTCAGGAAAGGCAGATGACCTCGCCTCAGGCTGGAATGAGAAGAGAGGACAGGGATTGTGCTCAGACAGGTCAAGGCCTGAGAGGCAGGCACCAGTCCTGGGAGAGTGGTGAGCTTGAGGAGAGAAGTCAGAAGTAGCAGACCCCCGAATATTTCTTTAACCAGATCCAGGGAGACCTGAGGATCCTAGTAGGTATCTTTGTATGATTTTTTGACAAGTCAGTGAGCATGTCACATAGCCTAAGCTGAGCAATCATGTTATTTATTATTCTTATTACTGTTGGGAGAGAGTTTTCCATTTGCAGTTTTCTAAAATGACTTCTGGGGTCTAAATAAAAAGGTAGCCTGACCCTGCCTCAAAGTCCAAAACTATACTGTTTCATGTCAACTGTCGTGACTTGCCAATGTCCTAGGACACTAATCTCTATGTAACAGAAATTAGCAAACTTGATAGCAAAATGTCCTGAGGAAAAATAATTGCATAATATTTAAGAATAAGGAATGTGAAGTCAGGCCTACCCTTCCTAATCCTGTTCTTAATTACCCAGTACCGAAAGCATCATTTTTTGCCCTGACTGGTGTGGTTCAGTGGGTTGGGTGTCATCCCACAAGCTGAGAAGTCATCAGTTGCATTCTCAGTTGGGGCACAGGTCCGGTTGCAGACCACGTCCCTGGTTGAGATTGTGAAAGAAGAAGCCGATTGATATTCCTCTCCCTCTCTTCCTCCCCCCACTCCCTTTAAAAATAAATGTATATTTTTTAAAAGCATCATTATTTTGCAGTATCTATATGGTAACTGAACATATTCAGATAGTCTTAAAAATTAAACGTACGCTTTATTTAGTTTCATTTAGAACATAATTGGATGATGATTAAATTTTTATAAGCCACCATCTAGATTTTTTCACCCCAACAGCGCTGGAGTTTCTCCTGTGGCAACTCTGCCTGGCCAGCTCTGAATTCTCTGGGCATACAGAGGTTAAACCAAGGAAGTACCATTAAAAATTGTTTTCCAAAAAAAAAAAAATTGTTTTCCTATAACATTACACTACATTATTTTTTTAAATAAGAAAATTCCTCATTGATTCACTATCAAACAAGAATTCAAGTGTGGAAGAAGAATTCATATTATTCTACTATAATGAGAACATTTTATCATAAAACTGTGTTTTGAACTTAAGTTGATAAGAGTGTCACTACCCTAAAAGACATGGCAACCAATGAAAAGTGGTCAAACATGTAGCTGAGATCTAACATTAGAGGGATGATTCAAAAGTAAGTGTTTGGTGCTATGTGTAGGAGTAATCATTGGTTAAGAGAGTGTGATCAAGAGAAACTTTGAACATCTCTATAAATCTTCTAGTCTTAATGTGGCACTGTTTAGTATACATTATTTTTATTATTATCTTCAAGATAATCATGTCAAAATAATATTTTTTTAATATTTATTTATTTTGAGAGAGAGGGAGGGAAAGAGAAAGAGGGAAAGGGAAACATCAATGTGTGGTTGCTCTCATGTGCCCTCTACTGGGGACCTGGCCCATAACCCAGGCATGTGCCCTGACTGGGAATTGAACCAGTGACCCTTTGGTTAGTATGCTGGGACTAAATCCACTGAGGCCCCCCAGCCAGGGCTCAAAATAACATTTTTTAAAAAATTATTGAACATCTGCTTCTGTTGAAGATACTTCACCAAATTTAACCTGGCCATCTTCTTTCTCTCTCCCTATTATTCTGCACAGGTATGCATAAATAGTGTTGTGATAAATCCAAGAACTAAACATAAAACAATTATATTTTATTGACTTCAAAACACATATTTTTACATGTTAATATTTAAATAATATGACAGTATTTATATTCATCGTAATCTAATTTCTATACACCATAATCTAACAATTGATGGTATATATAAATTAAATGAGAAGACATTTTCTTTTTTGAGGGCACATTGAAAACTTTGCTGACTTCTGGTCAAGATGGCAGCTTAAGTAAACATGGCTTGCTTCCTTGCACAACCACATCAAAATTATATCTAAGGTATAGAGCAACCGTCACTTAGAACCATCAGAAACTGAGTTGAATGGGATTCTGACAACTATGGAATCAAAGAAAACACATTCATCCAGACTGGTAGGAGGAGAGGAGATGCAAAATGGGCATCCACCTGTGGTGAATAAAAATTAAGTAGGAATATCTTGGGAGCAAGGAGTTCCAGACCCACACCAGGCCCCCAAGCCCAGGCAGTGTTCTACGGCCAGGAAAATAAGTCCCCATAACTTCTGGCTTCAAAAACCAGCAGGGGACTGAGCTAGTGGAAGAAACTCCTGGAGTCCCAAGCAGTTCCTCTTAAAGAACCTCTGCACAGACTTACTCAGACTCACTCCCTGTGAGCTGCAGCACCAGGATAGCAGTGAAAGACACCAGTAGCATATAGGGAAGAACTGAAGTATCTGGCATCAAGGCAGGAACTGGGGAACAGCTTTCTCCCAGACAGAAAGGCAGGCAGAGGTCATTGTCTCTTTTATGAGCCCTTCTCCCACAGAGCCAGAGAGCTGGCAGGCAGGTGCCATATCTGAGATTCCATCAACCTTACTAGCACTGTTTGCCTCACCCTGGGTATCCCCTGAGACTTCATCCCATCCAAATTACAGGCCCAACCAAACTGTTAACCAAGGCTTTTCCATATGAATGGCTAATCTTGGCTCATGCTTCATAACTTCCTACAACCTCTCAAACAAGCAACACCCAGCCTCAGTAAGACCCCAGCCCCCATACCATTTGCTAAGTGGCCCCAGGCCTAGTACTAGCAGCAGCCAGCCTAGATTCACAACTTGGCTTCACCTGGGAATCTCCAAGACCAGCACAAGTAGCAGCCATCTCAGATTGCCTTATAGCTCATGTAGAGTGGCCCTGGATAACACAGGTGAGGGCTTACCTTGTCCTACACCACCCATGAAACCCAGAGCCTGCACACCCAGTGGATAGTTATAGACCACATGAGCACCACCACCCTGCCCCTGTACAGCTGGTCCTCCATAGAGGGCAGAGGTTGGTGGTCAGTGGCCACAACCAGCCTTTGCTGCTGACCTGGCTAAATCCCTCCCGTTGACCTGCCAACTGCAGTCAAGGCTCGACCACAAAAGGAGGGTGTACTCAGCCCACATGGAGGGTGTACCTCAAGTACCTAGCTTGGGTATTAGTGGAGGTAGTGTCATTGGACCCTATAGGACACATATCAAGAAACTACATTAGGCCATACTACCAAGACAGGGAGTCAAAGCAGCTCTACCTAATACACAGAAATAAACACAGGGGGTGGGGGCTGCCAAAATGAGGAAATAAAGAAAAATGGCCCAAATGATAGAAAAGATCAAAACTCCAGAAAAAGAACTAAACAAAATGGAGATAAGCAATCTAACAGATGCAGAGCTCAAAACACTAGTTATAAGGATGCTCAAGGAACTTAGTGAGGACCTCAGTAGCCTAAGAAAGATCCAGTCAGAAACAAAGGATACCCTAATGAAAATAAAGAACTTCTACACATGACCCATGGACATGAATTGGTGTTGAGATTGCCTGAGGGAATGGGTGCTGGGTGGAGGTGGGCTAAGGGGGGAAAACCGGAACAACTGTAAAAGCATAATTGATAAAATATAATTTAAAAGCTTTGTATATTACCACAATTGGCATCTTAGATTTGATGAAATATAGTATATACCTTGGCTAATGAAAAGAGAGATTAAGATATAAGATTAGTTACAGAAGATCATTACCAGAATTTTAGAAAAGAAGTATGATTATCAATAATAGAGGAGTCTGAATTTTAATGTGTAAGGAACAAGACACAAGGAATAAAGTGGAGGAGAACTGTTCCACTCATCATGGGAAATGTAGTTCAACGTTGCACGTTTAAAAGCCCCCAGTGGAACGTGGGTTGGCAAGCAGGCCCCAAGTGTGTGAAATGGGCTTTCCTGTGGGTAAATCAGGATGGCATCTTTCCTAGAGCCTTGCTCTTGCTAAAAAAACTCTTTCACCCTGGATCAAAAGAACAAACACTGATGCTTATCTGGCTTCATGTCTGGCTTCTGAGGAAGACCGGTGCTAATCCTTTCCAGTTCAGCCCAAACCCATGGTCTTTCCATTTGCCTACCTCTCCTTTGAAGTGCCTTCCTGGCTGTCTATCACCTAATGCAAACCTATGTTTAGTAAATGAAGACCACTCTGATGTAATGTACTCAGGAAAAACAATAAAAGCCTGTCAAGGCAGGGGTTGGGGCGCGCTCTCCTCTGGAGAGAGTGGCTGAGGCTCTCCGGCTCACTCTCAGGGCCCCTTGCTCTCTCTAGCCCGCTCCTGGGCCCTGCTTTCCAGCTGGCTCGCTCTCGGGCCTTTGCTCTAGGCCTCTCTCTGAGATCAGAGGGGGGTCGCGTAGTCCCAGCTCTTCTAGTCCTGCAGATTCTCGTATGGATTGATTTACACGCCAGCCATAGCATATGAATTCAGCGGGATGGGATATGCGACAAGAAAGGAACACAAGTTTGGGAATTTTAGCTTAAAACTATATAGCCTGGATGAAACATTTATTATCAAAGTAACTGGGAAAAGTTATTTAAGTTTTCTGAGTTTTACTTCTTATTCTATGAATTTAGATACTAATATCTATAAGGCTACTACTATGTGCTATAGAAATATGAGCAAATGTCTAATGTCAGAGTCATATTTAAAAATAACAATGATCATTATGCCACTGTTAGAAAAATAAAGTTGATTGTGGTTCTGTTTCTCTATTTATAAGGTGAGAAACGGCTGTGGTTCCATTTGCTGCCTCACTCTGTACTATGTCATTAACGATACCTCACAGAGATATCTTCCTGAATTGTTTATTTGGTCTTCAAATCACCTAACATATACAATTGCTTTTTTTGTTTCTTTAGTTTCAGTCTAACCACTCTGACCACATTATTTTCTGACAAATGATTTTTGTTGAAAGTAAGATTACCTGAACTGGACTTGCTTTAATTGATTTATTCAATGGATACACTAAGAATAAAATTTCAAAGGTTCAAATTAATCTAAAACTAGGTACAAGAGCTGATGAAATAATGCTACAATTGAGGCCTAACCTGTCAAAGCATTTCTACTGAAGTATTACTTTAAATAAATTGCCTTTTTGGTTCCCAGGACTACAGAGCCTCTAAATGACAATTGTTCACTGCATCACAAATGTCAAGGTATTTATGTCAGATTCTGTAAGCACCAAAACATTAAAGAAAACAACCAACATCAATACAATGGCAAATAAAATAAATGCCTTTAGACAATTAAAAAAGATACCAATCTATTAAAATTAGTCTGCTGTGTAAGAAATTTCAGCCTAGCATTACTAATGTTATTAAAAATAGCAAGATCTTAACAAGTACTCATTAGAATTTGCATACGTGAGTGAGAATGTTCTTAATTACAAATTACAATCTCTAAATTATTTAGAAGCTATAAATCAGAATAACATAAAACAATTTTAAGAAACAAAATATTTTAGGGATTTTCAAATGCAAATGATGACAACAACAGCAAAAACTTTTTCTTTGCTTCTTTTTTAAATCAAAAATTTTATTTGAATAAAGTGACAGAAACAATAAAAGTTTTTAATCTAGGATGCTGTTTTTTGAAATACTCAAATGATCCCAAAGCAGAAGTGGGTCAAAGTGAGTCCAGGGTTCCCAAAATAGTAAACATAAATTCTGTTATTAAATCATTAATTTAATGACTATTTATCATATATTTATTGTCTGGAAGTCACTAGGTAAAATATTAGGAAAATATCAACGGACAGATCTCGATGCAACTTCTCCATTGTCTAAGAAGATGGAGTAAATATACTTTTCTGCATTTTTCCAACTAAGTTAAACCAAAAATCCCAGACACTATATAGAAAACAAACAAGATTACCCTGAAAGCCAGAGAAAATAAGTCATGCCATCTAAGGAGCTAAGGACCGAGGCACAATGGTGGTTAAGTTCCCTGGGTTTCCTTTTCACATTATATATCACAGACTAAATGCTGGAAAAGCTTGAAACCTGGAAATGATAACAGATACCACCAAATATCCCCAGGAAAATCCTGTTCACCGCGGCCAAATGACTAGGAAAGAGGCAGCCTACAAAGATAAAAAAAATTTTAGGCGATAATCACTTCACTCCAGTGAAATACTAGAGACCAAACTGCAACCCCACCCCAGCAAACCCATTTCATGAGCCGAGACTTTAACCCTTACTAGGCTGTAGCAAGTTGACCTAACTCACCCACCAGGGTGGTGCTAAAGAAGACTGAATGGGAACATTCATCCCAGCTTGGAGTAAAAAGCCTCCCAGCTCCTCTGTCAGTGGCGTCCAGTGGGGAGCCGGGAGGAGGTGTTCCTCTCTCTCCCCTTCCCAGTCAGGGCATTATGAGCATAGTGGGGGTTCTGATTTCCCATCTAGCCCAGTAGACACACAGAGCTCCTTGTCCCTGGTATCGAAGGAGGCCGAGTGGAATATTCAGAGATCATATATGACATTCAGAGATTGTACCTGACCTTAACAAGGTAACACACTCTCCTTTCACTCAACACAGCTGTAACACAGGAAGCCAGCTAAAAAACAACACTTAAATGAAATCCAGAGTCTTATACTACTGAAAATGCCCAGGTTTCAAATGAATAGAATTCATTGTACTATGAACCAGGAAGATCTCAATGTGAGTGAAAAAAAAGATAACTCACAGACTCCAACACCAAGTTGATGAAGATTTAGGACATACGACAGGAATTTTAAAACACTTAATTAAAAAAATGCTTCAACAAGCATTACAAACATGCTTGAAAAATAATGAAAAATAGAAAACCTCAGCAAATAAATAGACTATGTCAAGATGAAACAAATGGCTATTTCAGAACTAAAAAGTACAGTATCTGAAATTAAAATAACTCAACGGATGTGCTCAACTGCAAGATGAAGAGGACAGAGGAAAGAACAATTGAATTTAAAGGGCACAATAAGAATTACACAATCTAAACTAACAGAGAAAGCTAGACTAAAAGAAAAGAACATAGTCTCAGATTTTGGAATATATAATAAAATACTTAACATATATGTCACCAAAGCCCCTGAGGGAGAGAGAGAGAGAGATTGTTGAGGGCAGGGAAGAAGTACTTGAAGAAATAATGGCTGAAATTTTCCCAAATTTGGACAAAAATATAAGCTTATTGAACTTGTTGGTCCCCTGAATGACTTCATTATCTAATTTTCTAATGAGAATATGAGTGTACGGATAGGGAATGGATGTCACTAAATGCAGTGCTATGGTATAAATAATACAGTAGATACTTGATCAAAATGATGATAGAGAGATTAACTCTGATTGGAAGAAAGGTATTTCACTGAAGTGAAGAAATATGATGTTGATCTTAAAAGAAGTATAGAGTTTAACAAAAGAAAATATAAGAGAAATATGTAATGAATAGTGAAAATCTTTGGCCATTATTTCTTGCTCGGGCTCATAGTGTTTCTGACTTTTATTTGATATATACCTTTAATGTGAGATGATGTAGACTATAGCCCTGATGTACATTGGCAGGAGCACATTAAAATATGAGAGAGAAGTGAATGGGTTTTAACAATTCAAGGCAAGTCCAGTGATAACTGAAGAAAGATAGCTGCAAGTGTAACATACAAAAAGAAGCATATAGCAGAATGACTTCCAGAACGACAGATAGGGACCTTGGTAAACTCGCTTTGCCTCTAAAACAATAAAAAATGTGTCATGACAACTAAAATCAACTGTTTTAGAACTTCAGCAGTTAACCAAACCCACAGAACAAATGAAAACGTCTTTCTAAGAGAAAGTACCAAACTTCAGTAAGACAACGTATCTGTGCTTTACCTTCAGGCAGCACATCAAGTACAGCCAAGTCATTAAGGGAAATCTCTGACAAATTGTCAATCATTTACTAAATTATGCTTGATACCAAAACCATACAAAGAATTTCCAACAAAGGAAAATTATAGACCAAATATCTCTTATGACTATAGATATAAAACTTCTCAATAAAATGCTAACATGCCAAATTCAGTGATACTTAAAAGGATTATAAAATTTGGCCAAGTGAGAATATCCCTCAAATGCAGAATTTTTTGTACAATTCAACATATAAAAATCTATCAACATAGTTCAGCATACTAACAAAAGAAAGCATAAAACCCACATATCATTTCAATATAGGCCAAAAAGAAAGCATCTGACAAAATATAACAGATTTCCATTATTAAAATACTCAACAACCTGGAAGGAGTAAGAAATTCCTCAACGTGATAAAGAATATCTACAAAAAAACCATGTCTAATGCCAAAATTAATGAAGAAAGAATGGATAGTTTACTCTTAAGATCAGGAACAAGAATTCCCACTGCCGCCACTTCTACTCAACAATATACTAGAGATTCTACCCATAACAATTAGGAAATTATACAAAATTTGATCTCTCTTTTCTTTAATACCTCTTCCAGTATCATGATACAGGACATTCCTACTTTGTACAACTAAAATATTTATATTTCTAATCTATTTTTAGTATTAATTCAATGTAATGGAAGCATAGTATTTGCCTTAAACACAGTGTCAATTATTTTACATTTTTATTTACAATTACTAGACATGATTTGGGGGTTAATTATATACTTTTATTTTTGGTTTGGTCAAATTATGTCTTGTGTTTGTTATTAAGAGACAACAGGAAAGAAGTAAAATATGCTGGCCAAGTATTTTTCTATTTTTCTAGGCCCAGAAGTATCACTAAGACTTAGTCTGCTATGATTAACAATGGTACTTCAAAATTATATTCTTGCATTCACAAGAGTCTTATACTCTTTTATTTCCCTATATTTATCCTTCATCACCCATTTTATGACACAATTTATTCTTCTTTCTTAGGTTTACTTATTCCCATCTCCAATGATAATATAGCAATATTTTACTTGTAATTCAAAATATCTCTTTTGCATTTCAAGTGTTTCTTTAATTTTACCTTCTTCATCAAGCTTCATAAATTGATTAACTTGGTTCCAAATAAAAGCCTTCAGTAAAAAGATTCTGATTCAATGTCTGTCTTAAACATCTTAAAAGAATTTGTTATTAAAAATCAAAACCAGAAAGGTTTTGATTATTATGACACTTGTCCTTATTTTAGTTTGGGGTTTCTTATTTCTAAAGTCAAAGAACATCCACCTCGATATGTCTATTGGTATAATGCTGTAACACGTATTCCCCAGGCTTCTTGACAAGTGTGTTATATGAGAAAAGTACAGGAAAAAAAGGAGAATAATCTGTCTAAAGAATCAGTGTGGTATGATATTGAAGGTTATCTGTATACTTAAGTATGATTTTTAGAATTTTCATTGAAAGGAAATGTCATAACCTATAGTCCATTCTTATCTGCTCTAATAAAAAAGGCAATGAATGTCTCAATTCTTTGATATCTCTTATAAATTTTAAACATGTCAAAATTGCATACTCTTATTCCTATAAATTTTCCATGAGATCAGAAAACCAGAAATATCAGTCTAGGCAACCATGATGTTATATTCTTGGGCCTTAAATTTTATTTTATGAGATTTTTTTTCAAAATACACTTTTTCTTTTCTTGTGGACATCTCTTTCAGACCTAGGTATCTTCTATGTTTATTTTTTAAATTGCATCATAAATAGCGAGCTTGCTTGGCATGGCACTATACAAATAAAAAGTAGCATTACCACTACTGTCTTGATTATTATTTTAGGTTGGTAGTTATACTTTTTTAAGTTCAGAAAACAGACATCTATCCATATAATCTTTCTGACATGTCCTATCTAGATACTTGGGAAAGAAGCTATTTAGTAAAACATAATACAAAGAAGGACAAAATAACTTCCAAAATCTAAGCATGAAATGATATTAAATGTTATCCCTCAATTTAGGAATGAGTTTTACCGTGTCTTTGAGTAGGATGGTCATAATCTATACATCAGACAGAAGGAAGGAAGGGTCACAAAAAGATAAATAGTACGTAAATTAGTAAAGAAAATAGTATTTGCACTTGTGAAAACTTGAGGCTGTTTCAACATAAAATATTTTTATTATATCTTAAATTAAAATATTGAGTGAATGTTATTTATTTAAAAACTGATGCTGACAGAATTACAATGAAAATAATAAATCAATCAAATGATTATTGTGTATTAATTGTTTGTTACAGACATCTTACTCTATGCAATGGATATATTGACAGATATAGGTTGGTTTAAACCAAATTATCCTAAATAGTTCACAAAAATTATTATTAGAACAGGTAATTAATCAATATTATAAAGAAAGGCAACAAAGTCATTTATTTATTTATGTGTTCAACAAATATTTACCACTAATTAGCAACCCATCTATCAATAAGTATGTGTGATTCTCAGAAAAAATAATAAATGAGGCTAAGAATATTCTCAAAAAGTTTGGAGTTCAGAAGAAAATGGAAATAATCACATTATGTATATTTGAAAACCATATGTTCTATTGATTTCTTTTCATGATATTCATTGGTTAGAAAGAGCAAGGGATTTATAGTTATTTAAACTTTCTCTTCCATGTTGACAGGTACCCTGAAAACAAATTACTACAAGTTTGGAAAGCAAAGTGGACTCTTCCTACTTGCGTTAGCAAATCTCCCCTAAACCTGGTCCCAGTGATTTCATTTTGATTTGACATCTGGAACGAATATGTCAGATTCTGTGCTTGTTTTTTGGGTGACAACCCAAGAATAAATGTTAAGATTAGGTTAAGGCTCATAATGGTTGTGATTGGCCTAAGAATACTATCACACTCTGACTGGTGTGGCTCAGTTGGGCATTGTCCTGGAAAGCAAAAGGTCTCCAGTTTGATTTTTAGTTAGGGCACGTACCAGGGTTGTGAGTTCAGTCCCTGCATGGGGTGTATGCAAGAGGCAACCTGTCAATGTTTCTTTCTGGAATCAATGTTTCTCTCCCCTCCCTATTTCCCTTCTCTCTCTAAAAATAAATAAATAAAATCTGTTAAAAAAAAGAATATTATCACTGTATAACAATTCTATCTTGTCAATCAGATTTACATGATCAACACATATCGTATCTTTTCTTTAAATTCCTACGGTTTGTAACTATTTGTTTAACCTCCTCTTGCCTGTTTTCATTCTTGCAGATAAGCTCCTGAGTGTCTCGCAGGCAAATTATCTCTTTCTGTGTTCCCCACACTCACCATGATATCTAACATGGTGATGAGCAGCCCTTGATATTGTATGATAACTCATCCAGTCAAGCTATCAGTGTCTAAATAAAAATTGTGTTAAGTGTGAAAAGATTAAAATTTTTCCAGAAATTTGCAGATTTTTGGAATTATGATAGAAGGTATGAGAGAAAGAAGAAGAAATGCAGACTTATTTTTTATGCCTCTTATAGGGTACTCAGTACCTTGTACACAGTGATAAATGCTAAATTGAATTATTTACTCTGATAAGAACAAAAAAAGGTACATTTTACCTGCCTTTATTAAAACATTTGCCTCTACCACATAAACCCAAGGGTGTAAGAACGCACCATACTTAGAATTCTGCCCAATTCACATGGTAGAGGAAGTAGGTTGGTGGGAAGAAATCACATTAAGCTTCTTTTAGTCCCTAGACATCAAAGGCTTTCTCGTTCCCTCCAAGGTCATTTTACTTCAGTGAATTGTGGCTTGCATATTCTGTTTCCTACCTTTTCACAGGGTGTTGTGAGAATTAATGAGATACTCGGCCCAATTCACATATTTCTCCACACCTCTGTGGATCTCCTCCACACCCCAAGGAATACTTTATAGGCATCTTTTCCTGGAATTTCAGTATGCTCAATTAAGAAAAATTTAATTAAAAATTTATTTTAAAAATAACATCAAACTCCCCAATGCTTTCAAACTTACCAGCGTTCCTCTCTGTAAAACACATATTAATTAGGGATCCCAGCTACATTCGGTCTTTGGATGTCTTCAACTATTTAACCAAGCACTTCCCCCTTTAATTTTAAAAAAGTCAAATGTAACTGGGGGAAATGTTCTACAAAATTAATATGCATCTTGCAACCTATTCATTGCTTCTGCACTTGGAGTTCTCATTGCAATTAGTTGGAACTCTGCACACTGATGAAATGAGGCAGTTGCAGAGGGGAATGCCAATCTGGCCCTTCACCTCTACTTTTCTGATTAATTTAAACTTAAATCATCAACATGTAACTCTTAAGGATCGATTGATTTTTCAAGATAACTCTTTGGTGTTTTATAGATAGTTGACGTTTCTCCCCCTTCCCAATAGTTCCCTATGTTACTTGAAAGACAGGAGAGAGAGAAAAAAACAAAGGTAAGCATTTAAAGAAAGGGAAATAAAAGAGATGGGGACAAGATGAGAAAGGACACCAAGTGTTAACTTGAACCCTAAAGGATTGAATTACTTGGCCAATTTCTGAATGAAATGGCTACGTATCCTTATAGAGAGTGTATCGTTTCCTTAGCAAAACAAAACAAAACTTTGTTTTACAATTGGCTCTATTACAAACATCCTGTATGGCTTCGGGCAAATCACTTAACTTCTGCACTCCTCAGATTTCTTATTTACAAAGAGGAAACTAGAAAATCTCCAGGGTCTCTTCTAGCCCTAATATCTATGTGTCTGTGTTATACTCCCATTTGTCAACACCAGAAACTCTCCGTGTGTCTCAGAAATTATATTTTCATTCTTCACATTTCCTTCTAAGTAAATGCTCAGCGGGAGGGCTTGTGACATATCCAGTTTTTATATCCACATTTCCTGGCACAGGATAGGGCTTGACAAAAGTTTCCTGAACTATCACACTGAAACTGCAAAAATAAATGCCATTAAACTAAAAAAGCTGCATAAGGAAACTTTTTTCCCAGAAAGTAAACATCTATGTTGCTAACAGTTTTAGCTTTTCTTTTTTAATTTTACATTCTGAAGAAGGTGAAAAATAAATGACAGTGAGAGATAACAGGCAAGTATTATTGAAAAGAAAAGTCAAGCAAAGGAGAATGACCTGTATCACAAAGCATGTGAGGAAAAAAAAGGCGATTTTATAAAAGGAATCTAGGCCACAATCGCCTTGGCTACTATCCTAAACTGCAGAATACATATATAGTCTGTGTTTAATGGTCCGCAAGGGGCAAGTTATAATTTTTCATTTGTTTTTATTTTTTCTTGGTAATTGGAAAGATCATATGACAGCATCAAAAATTACGTTTGTGACTTCTAACAATGAAGACCCAAAAGAAAGCAAGTATTTTGAAACTTAATAAAATATCCATGTGCAGTTTTAAAAAGAACAAGTTAATCACTAAACAGAGCTGTCAGATCAAATAACCAATCTAGTTGTTTTTCATAGATGTTATCTACTGGCACCTTAGGAGGAGGTTTTCATACAAAATCATTCATCGGCATTAATTCTGATTGCCATATTAGTCTGCACTTCCAGATTCTTGCTGTTAATTTTATAAATGGCAGTTAGTACAAAGTAACTTACCTAAAGCAGGACTATGTCACCTTCTTTTCCTAACTCACCAACATGTATGTATTTTCCCCCCACCTCTTCCCACTTATCAGGTTACTCAATTTCCTATATTCAAAATAGTTTCATCCTTTTCCTCATAATCCTCTTATTTCTGTTTACCTTCTTCCTTCCACTAAACCAATTTATTTTCTACCTTACTCTTCTTATCTGGCATCCAATGCTCATGGATTTGATCTTAACAAATAATAGAGTCAGCTTTCCAGGTCTGGTTAAAGAATCACTCTCAATCTGCTATTGGCTCCTATTGAATGCTATTTGGAAAGAAACTATATCTTAAAAAGATAATTTAAAGGACAGGCTAAATCATATTTTTGTATGAAGCCAAATAACCACAATCTATATACATGATCATATTATATCAATTTAGCCTTCCCTAGAATCACTTTCTCTTAACTCAGCTGCAATGTTTTGCCTTATTTTTATCTAAAAACATTATAAGTAAAAGTTATTGATAGCTATAACAATCAAAATCCTCTAAAGACACACTTTTCTGGAAAAAAAAGAAAGGGAAAATAAACATCTCCCCTCACAATTTTGTTCTCTTTTTTTTTCTCTTCATTCTTTTTTTCTCTTTGACAGCTAGAAAACCTAACATCAAATTTTATATTTACTTTTAACAACTGGTAACAAAACAATATAACCACTTAAGCCTACAGTGAGAATTGAGTTTCAAATATTTCTGTTTTCTACTGTATGCCTTTATAGTGGTTTTCAGATTCAGAAGCGTGTGCCATGTGTTTTGTATCCAAATTCTGATGCAATTTTCAATACAGCTGTTTTGCAAAGATGTTATTTACTGCCATATCAAGAGGAGATTCTTATTCAAAATGATTCATCAGATTTAGCTGATATAAAACTTCCATGCATGAATATATACTAAGTATAAAGTCACTGAACATTGTAGAATTAATCTGTACTTGGAGATATATAAGTTGTCATTTTATATACTAGTCATAAATGCAGAATCTATTTCATCTTAAAAATATGCAATTAAGTTTGTAATGGTGAATTAATAGTTTTTACTTGAAATAAAATTACAAGAAAAGCCCAATATGATGAATTTTCAAATTGAATTTCCAATTTATGCTCTTATTATAAGTTTCACCATATTAAATTACATTAGAAATATATTTCAACAGGAACTTTATAGAGCGGCTATAGAGGAACTTGAGATTCTTTGTGACAAATATCTTTATCAGCAACCAGATAATGGTTGTGATAAGATTAACACAGACCAATTTTCTGCTTTTACACAACCCACGTGCTTGCATCTTAGGTATCTCTTCTAAACGGCCCACGTATGGTGATCTAATGCTTTTAAAGTTGGCAAAAAAGAGTCTTCAGATGAGGAGCCTTCAAATATTCTTTATTCATCTTTTAAGTCTACATGAGTAATGGAAGAAGAAGTGACTGACACCGGGAACCCTTATTCTGTTACTGTGAAGTGTTATTAATATCTTCATAACCAGAAGCTCCGTGGATTATACACAACTTCTCCAACTGCACTAGATTGGATTGCCAGAAAATGAATGACCAGGGACTCTCGTTTTCTCTTTTACAGTGATTCATACATCAATCTCATCTTGATTTCTTTAACCTTATTTAACAAATCTTGGTAAAATGCAGGCAGTGTGTCCACATCAATTACCAGGCTGTTTGTCTCACAGATAAAGAGTAGAGTTGTGGGAAAAGTAAATGAGGGTGAGAGGTTAATATGATAGTTTCAGCCACCATATCAGTTTAGCAATCTATACAGCGAGGCCACTTGCTGCTAGGGCCAATATCAGAAGAACTACGTTTGGCATAGTTCTAATTCATATGCATGCCAAATCACACAAGACTTCAAATGTTCTAAAAGAAGATTTATTGCAAATATTAAGGAATTGCATAAAACAGTATATAGAAGAATTTTTTTTAAAAAAAGCTGCAGAAACCAAGTTTCTTTGCACCCTCTTGTTCCAGAGCTGTAGTATCTACAAGCAAGTGAATAAAATACTGTAGGGATATTTATGAATTTTCTGTCATCCTATTTAAATTTAGCATTCTCACATTTCAGTTGCTGATTATTTGTTACATAGTCCCTATAACACATCTCACAAATATTTGTGACGTAGTAGTGATTGCTACAGCTCTCGATATAGTTTAGAGAAGATGACTAGCATTTTTGAGCATCTTTTTCAATTTTCAAAGGTACAAATTGTTTATTAAACATCTCTTATCCCAAATCTTTCCTAACTAAATCTATTATTACCCAAAAGCATGAGACAAAGTAAGGATGTCTGTTAAGCTGTGGGTATTTAGCTAGGAGTTTCCAGTTGGAAATTCTTTCTGATTCAGGTTTCAAGAGCAGAATGGAAATTTTTGTTTTAATATATTGGAAGTGAGGAATAAACAATGTCTAGGTAAGGAATAAATATTTAATTTATATATCTGCATTATCATGTCTAACTTTTCATTAATATCAACATTGTTTTTTTTCCAGAATTCAGTAAATATTTTGTAGTTACCTATGTATCAAATTCTGGTCTTAGAATTATATAGTATGACTATGGATTTTTCTTACACCCTGGCATAAGTGGAAAATATTCAGATTTGAATTTAACCAGGGTATATTAGTTTATATAGAATGCTAACCCTTGTAAATTTCAGGAAGAAAATAATAAGAATTTTGCTCTATGTTCCATAATGTAGGTCTGTTGAAAGTCACTATCATGGGAGGCCACTGAGCTTGATACCATGGCTATATAATTTTATGACTCTTAATAACATTTGCTGTATGCAAAGCATAGATAATGACAGAGGAAACCAAACCTTATGCTGCAGTGCACACACTGCTTGTGTGTGTGTGTGTGTGGTTCATAAAAAATAAAACAATATGTTGACAGGCACATCTGTTGAAGTAGAGAATTAAAAAGTAAAATCCATGCATTTAATTTTTAGTTGACCATCTGAACATGATGTATCACAATCAATGTTGCTATATTCTAATACCTGTTTGTTCTTTCAAAAACCAACGTGAAGAAATGCTACCTAAGGAGTGTGTTGGTCTTCACTAAAATTATACAAGAGACCCTTCTTTTTTTGATATACTCAGCCTAATCTTTTTTTGCTTATTCTTTCTTGATCTAGCAAGGTTTACTCCAATGTAAAAACCATCCCTAACATAATATTGAAAATACAAAAATAAACTCATATCAGATATAAATAATTTGAAACCTTTTTCATTTTATTATAGGATAAAACTCATATATAAGAAAATCGGGATAAAAAATTTCAGGAATTTTTGAGATTTGTTTATAGGAGACAGTGTTTAACACAATTTGTCAAGACCTTTTGGTATGACATGGGGACAAGTCTCCATTTACTCAGAAGGTACTTGCATTGGAATAATTATATGTAATAAACACTTGAGGTAAAATTTGTTTAATTGGAAAATTCTATTTTATAAAAAATTAGGAGACTCTTCATTTCAGAACCAGTAAGTGATAAAGCTAACCTTAGAAATCAGTTTCTCGCCCTGGCTGGTGTGGTTCAGTGGATTGAGTGCTGACCTGTGAACCAAAGGGTGGCTGCTTTGGTTCCAGTCAGGGCACATGCCTAAATTGCAGGCCAGGTCCCCAGTAGTAGGGCAACCATACATCGATGTTTCTCTCCCTTTCTCCATCCTTTCTCCTATCTCTAGAAAAAAATAAGTAAAATCTTTTTAAAAAAAGGAAATCAGTTTCTATGATGATTAAAAAGAATATTAAAAACAAAATTGCTCTTCAAATGAATGAAATATTATTTTCCTTGTGTGTGTCATATGTAAGATACGCCAGAAATTAAATTTACTTCCCACATTCTTTGTAAGCTCCAAAAATGCAGCTCAAAGAAAAACACTAACCTATATTAGAAGTCCATTGCCCTAAGACAAAATGTCCATCCTCTTGACACTTAAGGTTAAAAATGATAAGAAGTTAAAAAATAGTCTATGGAGAATGCTCATTTATAAGATTTGAATGCTGCAGAAGATTTAATTTATTGAATGTAGCTTATTAATTACCTTTTTGAGATAATTAAAGCATTTGGATTTCAAAATAATTGGAATCATTGAAAATAAAAGATTTAACCTTGAGAGTATTTTCAGTCTGCCTGCTAAATTTTAACTTAATGAGGAAAAATATTCGCTTATAGTTTGTAATGATACTTATGGTACTTTCTAGATTTATTGTGTGTTTTATACTTAAATAATTTAACTATATATTCAATGTGACCCTTTAGTTTGAGTTCAGTAACAGCAACACAGAGTTGCAATGGCCTTCCTTGTTTCAAAGTTAGCCAATAAGTCAACACAGAAACTGGAGGGAAATATCGGGTTGGCCAAATAGAATGTATGTTTATTTCCATAAAATAAAAGACATATTTTTCATTTTCACCAATAACTTTATTGATTTGGATACTTTGAGTGTATCAGTTATCTCCTGTGATGTAGAATATTGATTGTTCTCAATTAATGTTCAATTTGATTGCTATCAACTTCAGCTGGTCTACCTGACTGTGGAGCATTGTTCAGTAAGAGACCTCCAGCGCAGGAACTTCACAAATCACTTTTGGCACATTTGATCAGTCACAGAAACTTCTCCATACACTGCACAAATCTTTTTTTCTTTTATTTCAGTTGTGTTTTTACACCTCTTGAAATAATGAAGCATAATATGCTAAAAATATTACATATTTTCTGTCATCTTCAATATAAAATGGCTACACAAAAATCCACTAATTTTGGTAAGTTTGTTTTTTAATGCAGGCTGATTACGACAGCTGTCGCAATACAACCTAACAAAGTTGTTTGAAGTTAGACAACTAAACTTTAGTAGAGACATCTTATGGGAAAAAACAAATGAAACTTTTGGCCAAATATATTGTTTTAGGATCATGTGTTGGTTATTTTGCACAAACAAAAGTGGGGTTCACTTGCCCACCACCAAACACAGACATGTTCCAATGGCAAAGGTTGGTGGGGAAAGAGAGAGGTATTTATTAAAATGCACAATTTGGGAGAACAGGTGACTCTCCGAATCCAAGCCAATCTTTTCTTCATAACACAGGAAAAAAAAAAAAAAAAAGTCCATTCCCCAAAAGACTGAAACCCAAAACCATGCCCAGAGACCCCAATCCATCCTCTGCCAGATCTACTCAAGGTTGCACTTGGAGTTTCTGCTCCCATTTAAAATACTGTCTCTGGGGGACCGCAGGTGGCCATCGCATGAGCATCCATGCAGCTCAGCTTTGTTCCTTATCCCTGTCGGGGCCTCAGGATCCTTTCTAGAGTCTGTGCACACGGCCATGCTGCCGGCTGCCAGCTGCCACTGACGCTTCCCATACCGGGCTGTGGAGCCAGCCACCTGGCCATACTGAGTTCACATTCCTGGGGCATGGCTAAGCACACAAGACTTGGCCTTGGCAGGAGCCTGCCCTAAAAGGGCGAACAGGGTGGGGAATGAAGGGGGCGTGTCTCTCCCTTCCCTCCATTTAATTTCCTGGTCCAAACTTCATGCTGCCGGGGGAGTGTCCAGCACCCCCGTCCTTTCCCAGGCTAGACTGGCAGGTCGGCATCTCCCCCTACAGCCTTGTTAAACTTTATGGTACACGTGCTGCTGAGACCTCTGGCTTCCCCTTCAATCAGGAAACAAAATGGGGCATTAGTGTTTTTCCCTTTGTCCATCACTCTCTAGCCTCATGCAGACTTTGTGCAACGATTTCCTCTCCGGCCGCATCTCTCCCTAGGGGCAGGGAATCTGATATCACTAGCCAGTTTACTCAGGGAATGAAGCCTCTCCCTCGCTGCCTTGGTTTCCCTCCCCTCTGCTCCCAGCGCCACGCTGGGAGCAGTGCGGTTAGGGCTAAACAGATTTAATATATAATAAATAGTTATTATATTTCCTTTTCAAAATAAAATAATTTTCTATTCTCTTTTAAAAAATAAAATTAGAATAAAATTTAAAATATAAAAATATGAAAATTAAGTGGTAATGTAGAATTATGAGGTTACCAGAAGTTAGAATGTTTATGAAGTACACATTTTCTTTTATACATCCCAAAATGAACAAAACAAGAAAAAATTTAGACGAAATATTTAATGCCTCAAAATATCAGTCACTCAGTGTTAGATCTTGATATACTTTATATCAGAAACAATTGAGGTTTTTTTGACGTAAGAAACATCCAAAGTTGTAGAGAACTTCTATGAGTTTATTTGAGCCAAAACTGATGACAATTGCCAGGAAACAAGATCTCAAATCCTTTAGAGACTAACAGTTTCGCAGTTTCTCATGTATTTAAAATTGAGGAGGGAACATGAGGAAGATTACATGAAGTTGCGAGAAAGCAAGGCAGGGATTAGCCTAAAGGACAGTTAAAATTATGTACTCTCTTGAGGGTGTTTATAACTTCTAGGGCTATTGCTTCTGCGTTTTCAAAGGTTTGCTAACTTAGATGTGCAAGAACACTGGACAGGGCTGGATTTATAAGCTCTCCCAAGAATTTATAGGCTTGGGGCATGGCTCTCCACCATGACCTGCCCAATTAGGAATTGGTGATGTATCACAGCACCCCTTTTTATCCACAGGTTTGTGTTAAAACAATTACTTCATTTTCTCAAATAATCCTCAATTAGTTACATGGAATGTCATGGTCAAATTTGTTCTCAGGCTATTTTTGACTAGTTGTATAGATAACCAATAGATTCTATTTTTGAAATCAAGATAAAGTGATATTGTTTGTAAAAGTAATGTTCTAATAATGAAATAAAGCAAAACTGAACTTATTGAGTTTTAAGTGCTGTTTCTTAAAACCTAGTTTTAAGTTTTTACTTTATAAATTCCCAGCTCTCGTGTATTAGCAAGTAATTACTACTCTTAATGTTTCTTGGGTAGAAAATGGGAATAATTATATCTACTCATTCATATAACATATTGTAATGAAAATCAGGTCAAATTAATTCTCATAGAAGTTCTTTAAGAATTCATAGTATAAATTTTATTTTTTATTGACAGATAAAAATGAACTTTAATAAGAATGTAGAGAAACATGTTTATCAATAATTCTCTGCACGGAAAAAAGTGCACAAAGAAAAAATGAGAAAACAGAAAACTATATAGCACAGACACTAAAATACTGAATAGCTATTATAACCAACCACTTTTATTTTTTATAGTTTTCAATTTATTTCTTTTTCTTATTCCAGTTCTAAATAGATAGTTGTTTTGAATCATTCTTCCGTAGTTTTTTAAAGACAGTCTGAAGAAAGTTTCCTCAAATCTGTCCTCTGCCATTTTTCAAAGACATTCCTTGCTTAAAAATAAATGTATAAAGAAAGCACTTTGATCCTTCCTCCTGGTTTCTTCACCTTTAATTACTTGCTTTGACTTGTTTGTTCTTCTGGGGGATCTCTATCATAAAATGATTTGAAGCAAGGTAGGTAAATGGTGCTTATATCCCCAAAGACACATGTTATCAGAGTTTCTGGACAAGTTTGAGACTTCGAATATGTACTACAAAACTTTACCATTCAAGAGGGAGTTTGGATTGAGGATTGAAGGTGGGGGTGGGTGCAGTGGAGAAAGTGGTAGAGGGAAAATGCAGACAACTGTACTTGAACAACAATAAAAAACAAACAAAAAAAATGAATCTCAGTCAAATAAAGTTTTAACTTTACAGTGCAAGTTTTAATACAATGACTTTTATTTTAATACATTAGTTTTACTAAATATAATTTAATGCTTTATAATTTATTTAAAAATACATGAAAACAAAGAAATATTTTAATACATTATAATAGTTTACTATTTCTATTTCATGTTCTCTGGGAATTAAATACCTAATGCATTAGCTAGATTGATTTGCTGGACTGTCCTTTTTAGTATTCTTGGGAAAATCAGCTAACCATTTCATAAACGTATGTTTTATAGGTAAAAATCAATCATGTTTATAGCCATAAAGCCCAAAAGGTTGATACTAACTACATTTTTGGTCTATCTATTTTTAATAGCAATATTGAGGTATAATTTCCTTACCATAAAATTTATTCATTTTAAGTATACTATTCAATGACTTTTTGTAAATTTAGAGTTTTCAGCCACCAGTACACCATACAAATTTGGAACATTTCCATAACCTCAAAAAAAGGTCCATTATGCCAATTTGTAGTTCCAATTCTCACCTCCAGCCCCAGGCAACCACTAATTTACCTTTTGTTTTTATAGGGTGTTTTTTGGTGAAAATGGCATCATATAATATATGGTTTCTGACATGTGGCTTTTTCACTTGGCATGATGCTTTTAAGTTCATCTGTGTTATATTCTTGATATTGCTAGATGACTTGTCTGGACCACTGGAAGCAGCCTGAGGGTGGGAATTAAGAGGGGCTGCCTAGGGATACAGAGCAAGGGCCAAGGGAAGGGAACCTGGGAATTTGGGTTCTGCAGAGGACATGAGTTTGAGATGGGGAGATCCCCATTCTCCCAGATCATTCGGTGTTTGAATAAAACTTCTTTCCTTTCTCACCAGCCTCTGCCTCTAGAGTTTGCTTTTTGGTGGCAACAGGCAGAGGAAACCCATTTTTGTTCAGTAACATATGTTTTAATTGATTATTAAGATTCAATTGTATGAATATGCCTCACTTTGTTTTTATTTGTTGCTGGAAATTTTTATTGCTTATCTTTTTGACTATTGGAAATAATCTTCCTATTAATATCACATTCATGTCTTGTGTGGACATATGTTTTTGTTTTTCTTAATGCCCATTGCAATGGAAGTTGGAGGCTCAGGGCACTGAGGGCATCGTGAGAAACCGGACAACAACTTTGTGAGCCAAGTGGGGCCACGGCAAGGATATTGAGTTTAGCCCCTCTTCAGCAGCACTATGAGGCCATGGTGAACCAAACTCTTGTCTTGTGGTGTAGATGTACTGCTCCTGCCTGCAGATGCCCCGCCCCTCCCACTGTAGCTATCCCTACCCCTGACCTCTCAGGTACTGAGAAGCCATGTTGGGTTTCCAGGGTCCCTTTACTTAGGCTTTTTGTTCAGTTTCTCTCTGCTGGTGGGTCTGAATGTGTCCAGCTCACTTCATACCAGGACTGGGGTATGAGAGGTGCAGAGATGATGGAGTGCCAAGGGAATCTCCCCTGCTCCTGGGGCAAGATGGCAGCCGGAGGAGCCCTCCTACCTTCTTCTAGTAACAGATTGGAAGTGGAACCTATGGAATGCAGACACCCATGAAATAGAAGTTAAAATGATATGCCAGGCGGTACAGGACCAAAGAAGGCTGGTAGTCTAGCCAGGGCAAAACAAGGAATTGGTTGGGAGGTGAACCGACCCAAAGCATATGAAAGTTTAGGAAGTTAATGATCTTTCTGAGAAAGTACGTGGTCCACAATCTCTCTCTTGCTTGTGGCTTGTTGCTCAGGACCTGCACTGGCCTGCCCTCCCCATGGCTGCTACGACCTTACTGCATGTCCCATGGCCTCCAGGAGGCAGTCTCTCTCTCTCTCTCTCTCTCTCTCTCTCTCTGTCTCTCTTGCTGTCTTGGTGGGGCATTCACCAGTGTGCTCATACATTCTCTGGCCCAGGATCTTGGGACCTCGCAGACCTGGAAGTCACATGGCCAATGGTGGTGCCAGCTCAACACGCAGCCAGGAGGAGGGGGTATGAAGCCAGACAGCATCTGGGAACAAGCCAAGCTGTCCAGATGACTTCTTAGAAGCTGCCTCAGGCTCCAAGGGATGGTACTCTAAAATGGAGCAGAAATTCTGGACACTGCCTTTTGTTTTGGTCTTGCTGAGGATGGGTTGGTTTTATTTGGGTTCTGCAGAGGATATGAGTTTGAGATGGGGAGATCCCCAATTCTCCCAGATCATTTAGTGTTTGAATAAAACTTCTTTCCTTTCCCACCAGCCTCTGCCTCTAGAGTTTGCCTTTCGGTGGCAACAGGCAGAGGAAACCCATTTTTTTTCAGTAACATATGTTTTAATTGATTATTAAGATCCAATTGTATGAATATGCCTCACTTTGTTTTTATTTGTTGCTGGAAATTTTTATGGCTTGTCTTTTTTGACTATCGGAAATAATCTTCCTATTAATATCACATTCATGTCTTGTGTGGACATATGTTTTTATTTTTCTTAACTTTTTAAGAATCTATCCATTTTTTCCCAAAATGAGTATTATTTTTCATTTCCACTAGTAGTGTATGAGTTTCTACTTTTACTCTCTTGTCACAAACACTTGTTATTATATGTCTTTTTGAGTATACACATTCTAGTGGGTGTGAAGTAGTATCTCCTTTTGGTTTAAATTGTCTTTCACAGTGTCTAATGTGAAACATCATGTCGTGTTTATCATTTATGTATCTTTGTTAAAAAAATTTCTCTGGTAGAAATGTTTTTTGTTTGTCTTTTTATTATTGAGTAATAAGATTTTGAAAAATATTCTGGCTACAATTCCTCTATCAGATACGTGACTTGAAAATATTCTCTCCCAATGTGGGACTTGCTTTTTCTTAATGGTGGCCTGTGAAGTACAAATAATGTTTTGTCTACTATTTTACTATTTAGTTTTATATATTTGACAAAATAAAGAAATTTTTTTACAAAGTTAGAAATATTTAGCATGATTATTGCCAAATCTAAAGGAAAATTAATAAATAGGTTAAACACTGGCTACAATTCATGAACTAACATTTAGAATAAATCACACTGCAAATGTTGAATCAACAAATGGAAACAATATCCAATCTCATTAATATTCAAATAAATCTAAATGCAAGTCATAATTTTTTTTCCTTATAAAATCCCTAAAATTAAAGGATGAATCACAGTACCTCTTAAAGCAGTTTAAGAAGAGGTCAGCTGATAACATGTTTCCTCTCTTACATTCTGAGCCATTTGACAAGATTGAAAAGTCCACACAAAAAGAAAACCAACACCTCACCTTTATTACTGATAAGTAATTAGTTGGTGAACATATTGTGGTATGAGAACCAAAATGGTCTTGCTAATTCTATGGTCACCCCTTCCCTCGGTTTAGTCCTTGAGACAGCTCATGGGAAGGTAAGTTTGCCTTTTTAGACCACAAACTAGACCCGGGTTACTTTCTCTCACTCATCCACATGGAAAGAAAAAGAGAACACAAGGAAGAGAATTATCAGATGAATTATCAGGAAAATAATTTATTATAGTAATTAACTATTCCTCAACAGTAGGAAGATCCGAGATGAATATCTGAAAGGGAGAGTTATATTATCAGTGAAGTTACCAGCCATTATATTGGAGAAAGCCAGTGTGTCCAAAAAACCCAGCATTAAGTATGCTGGGGAAGAAGTCTCTGGTAAACCGTTTCTTCTGTGATCCTGTAGTTAAGTATCCTGTGAGGGGGGTGATGACTCTCTTGGCCAGCATTTAGGAAAAGAGCTGGGCATGAAGTAGAGGGAAGTTAATAGCAACCTAGACCCTTTCAACACCTCTGTGGCCCTTGTCATTGCCTTTAACTAAATGGACTTCAAGTAACAGTTTCTGATAGATATTTTTTAAATGTTACATACATTCTTTGTTGACAACTCCAATCTGGACTCGTACAGGAAAGGGGGCTCTGGGACCTGTAATTCTAATTCAACTCATTGATAGTACAGACCATCAATGGACAGTATACCCCTGCTCTCACATTAACTTCTCCCTATCAAGAAAGAAAGCTGGTTATAAAAATGGTCATAAAATATACATCAGAAATATAGTCAATAACATTGTAATAACTATGTATGATGTCAGGTAGGTAATAGATTTGTCAGGCTAATCACTTTGTAAGTTATATGAATGTCTAATCATGATGGTGTACACCTGAACCTAATATAATATTGTATTTTAACTGTAATGAAGATTTTTTTTAATTTAAAAAGAAAAAAAAAAAGACCAGTGATTTTTAGCACTAAACTATTAACTTATTTCTCTCTAGGATGGCATAGTGGTTGGTCAAGAGGTTCAGGATGTTTATATAAAATCATTTTTAATGGCCATAAAGACTGGGCAAGAGGGCTTCTCCTCGCCTGTTTCCAGTATTGAGGAGGATATGTAAAATGGGATATCCTCGTATGTTATTGGATTAATATGTTAATACATTTTTGGAAGATAACTTGAAGATATATTTTTAAAAGTTCAATATATAAATGTTCTTCCATCCACTATTTCCTTTTATAAGCAAGCATCCAAGAGAAGTAATCGGAAAAGTGTGAAATGATATATTTATAAATACATTTTCTGCAACCATGTTTATAATAAGATAAATTTGTAAAACAACCTCAAATTCATTCAACATGGAATTGCTTTTTAAAATTATGGCACTAACATCATTGTTATTAAATTATTAATCCTAAAATATGTAACTATATCTAAGAAGAGTATGTTTTTATAATGATAAATAATGTGAATATATTAATAGGATTACTTATAGGTGGCAGGAATTCACTGAGTACTATTTTTCATATTGTTAATTACTATTTAAATGTTTACAATGGACATCTGTTCCATTTAAAAATAGAGTAATATTTTTAATTTTTGAGAGTAAACTACTTTTTCTAATACACTAGCCAGTGAAAACTAGTTATGTAAATAGATATTCTGAACAAGTTTAAGTGTTTTATTTTTAAGAAAATTAAATTTATTTTGGATGACTGCAGTAAAAAACACCAGGTCAAAGACTCTTAACAATTTTGTGCCTTTTTAAAAATTTTTTAATATAAACTTGAAAAATGTGAATGCAGTTAAACCTTCTGAAGTTTTAATGAAATTGAGAATAGTATTATTTCTTTAAGCCTGGTGAAATGGTTTCAGAATAATTTTTTTCCTAAAACAGTTTACTGCGTTTAATGGGAGCACCAGAAACACTTTTACTTCTTTTCCATAATGACTGCAAGACGGTAGAGCTTATTGTTGCTATTCTAGTCTTTATTTTTTCCTTTGGCTTTGATTCTAAGGGCAGAGCACCCTTTTCTTCTTGCTACAGATATGACTCTGCATAAATCTTTTAGGAAAGCTCTCATTGCAGGAAATGATATGGTGAAAAAAAAAAGTCTCCCTCCTTTCTATATAATTTTTTTTCTCTGTGAGCTTGTGGTTTGACCCTGAGTTTTATTATGAATCCCAGTTGCCAACTGACTTTCTTTTGTGAATTATAATCTCTGGTTTCTTGCATTGTTAGAGGCATAGGCATTTAAACTGTAAGAGCATCCTTATATAAGCGCCCCTTCCATACTCCCCTGTCTTTTTGCAGCTCTTTTCTAGTAAATAAAAGGGCTTTTAGAGTAGAAGCTAAAAGTCAGATTTGTGGACAAACATTTTCTTTGAATTGATTAAAGGTCAGACTATCTGATTTACATTGGTTAAATGCCATAAAGACACAAGCACATTAGCTAGTAAGAGAGATGAATGTCTGTGGAGTTAAGCTTTATATTAACTTACCCATAAAATGAATGAACAACAGTGCGCATTCTGTAGAAATCTACAAAGTGACGCACATTTTAAAGACAGTAGTGTGGCTTAGGATTGTAACCACGCATTCTGAAGCCAGACTTCCGTAGCAGTGTCATCAGCTCTGCTGTGCACCTTTAGACAAGTTTTAAGCCTCTCTGTGACTCAGTTTCCATTTATGAAACGGGGATAGTGATAATGGTTACCACATAGGATAGTTATAAAGATACAAAGAATTAATATATGTCAAGTATTTAGAAAAGTGCTGCTACTCCTACTATATACGATATAATAGTTTTTTACTTGAATATTTTTATAAAGAGAACAGGAGAATCATCAGAGTGGGCGAGTATCGTTCCTCCGGTGTTAGGGACTTACTGATTTGGTGCTGTGTGTGTACAACACTCTTTTTCATAACAATACAAGGGTGGGAAGAAATAGGTTAACGGTGGCATTGTGACATTCTTTTAAGTTAATAAAGCTATTATAATAATCATAGCCTGAATGTCTTTTCCATACAAATACCTATAAACCTAATTTTGCCCACCCCTGTGTAATAACTACAAACAATTTTAAGGACTTAAACTATGAGATAGATTTTGTACTCAAACATTTTATATGTATTACCTCATCCCCCACCCCGAAAGATTAAATATATATGTATGAGCAAACTGAGCCTCAGAGTTTGCTCACGGTCAGTTAATGCGTGGTAGAACCAGTCTCCCTGATGTTAAAGTCTTTGTTTAAACATCGTGCTGTGTGCTTTCAGAACTAAAGTTGAAGGTCAAAGACAAATATTCACACTTATTTAGTTTCTCTAAACTTTGTTTATAAATTATTTAAAAAACTTAAAATCAAACTTTGTTATCTCCCCTTTTCAGATAAATAATTTATATGCTATTTATAATCCACTTTTTAAAAATACATTTCCTGAATTGACTCCAGGTAGCCTTATCTTTAATCAGTTAAAATAAATCAGAGATTCTTAAGTTTTTATAGGGTGTATTTTGTATAAACCTTAGTCATAATGAATAAGATCTAAAATACCCAGAGTTAACATTCAAGAATGTGAGCAAGGTTCAATTTGCCAACATTATTACAAAGTCACATATGATCACTCTCCCAATAAGGTAAAATCCAGACAGAATATGTTGTCATACGGATTTGCAATTTTAAATCAATGCATTTCTCTTTGTTTTGTAGCTCAGAGTTAATGTTGTGTTAAATCTTTATTCCTTGAAACTCTGTGAATCAAAGCTATCTAAATTTCATTTTTTCCAGACTCTGTTGGATCTGTGGAGGATTGAAACTGAAAAATTTTAATTTTGTCTAAGTAAAAGAATATAGGTGAACAATGGCTGATGGAAGGAATGCGACTGTATAAACAAAAGATTTTAATTTACTTTATTACACTCCCCTTCATCTGTGTTTTCTCTCCAGGTCCACCCACTCTGGAATTGCTATCATCAATAAATAACAAACAGCAGATGTTAGTGAAGATGTGAAGCAAAGGGAATATTCATGCACTGTTGGTGGGAATGCAGATTGGTGCAGGCACTATGAAAAATTGTATGGAGAGTCCTCAAAAAATTAAAAGTGGAACTGCCATATGACCCCACAATTCCACTTCTAGGTAAATGTCTGAAGAAACCCAAAACACTAATTTGAAAGAATATGCCCCCCATCTTTTTCTTGCAGTGTTATTTACAATAGCCAAGATGTGGAAGCAACTCAAATGTCCATCAGTACATGAGTGGATTAAAACGTTGTGTTACATATGCACAGTGGAATATTCCTTGTCCACAAAAAAATAATAAAATCTTACCTTTGCTACAGTATGAATGAAACTAGAGGGCAGTATTTTAAGTGAAATCAGTCAGAGATCAGCAAATACCGTATGATTCTACTCATATGTGGAATAAAGAACAAAATAAATGAATAAACAAAATAGAAACAAACTCATTGATATAGAGAGAAGACTAATGGTTTCCAGGGGAGGTGGGGGAGGGGACTGGGCAATAAAGGTGAAGGGATTAAAAAGTGCAAATGGGTAGTTACACTCACAGGGATGTAAAGTACAGCGTAAGGAATGTACTCAATAGTATTGTAATAACTATCTATGGTGCCAGGTGGGTGCTAGAAATATCAGGGGGAACACTTGTAAAGTGCGTGATTGTCTAACCACTCGCGATGCCGTACACCTGAGATCGATCCAGAATAATATTGAACGTACACTGTAATTAAAAGTAAAATTTAAATTGAAAAAAAAAAACCTGCTCTGGGGAGCTGTCATCGCTATATTTTCATGAATTACAAAAGAGGCATGTTTTTTCCTCAGGAACTTTAGTGCCCTTGTGCAACAAAAGCTTCGTAATAAATATCCAAACCTAAAACCACTCTGATGTAACGGCTCTGCTACAGGCGTCCGTTGTCCGCCAAACACGCAGTCCTGTTTCTGTCTCACAGTCACCATTTCTAATGACTCCTAAATAAGGGTGGGTAAACACTAAGAGGTACAAATGAAAAACAACTAGTGGTCTGAACAAAGAAATAATGATATTTTAAAGTAGGTAAAGATAAATTTTAGTATTTTTGCTTTCCATATTGTCTTGAAACTGTCCATAAGTCTGTTTTACCCTACTTAATGCCACACATTAATTTAATTCACAGATCTCAGGATTATAAAGGGTACTTTTTATTGAGTGTATTGTGGTGGCATTGGTTAATAAAGTTATACAGATTTCAGAAGGGTTCTAATATTATTGTTACATTAATGTATAGGTTATATTCTAAAAGCCCATGGTTAATAGGATTAAATAATATTGAATTATCTGAAAACTTTCCATTAGCTTTTAACTTAGTGAGATGGATATTTAGAATGCAAATATATTAGTTTCTAAGAGCTGCCACAGCAACGTACCATAAAATGTGTGGCTTAAAACAACAGAAAATTATTGTCTTGCAGATCTAGAGGCTCATAGTCCAAATTCAAAGTTGTCTCTAGGGTCCTGCTCCCTCTGACACGTGCAGGGGAGGATCCTTCTTTGCCTTTCCATAGCTTCTGGCATTGCTGTTGGCAATCTTGAGTGTTCCTTGGCTTGCAGCGGCAACACTTCCGTCCTGCCTCTGTCATCACACGTCATTCTCCCCGTGGGTCTGTGTCTTAAGAATCCTTTCTCCTCTTCTTATAAGAACCATAGTCTATTGAATTAGAGCTCACACTGCTCCAGTATAACTCCGTCTTAACTTGATTGCATCCGCTAAGACCCTGTTTCTAAATAAGATCAAATTCTGAGATACTGGAAGTTAGGAAATCAATATATCTTTTGGGGAAACATGGTTTAATCTATAACAGTAGGGAAAAGCCACTGTGATATAGGGGTCTGTCTCAGAGCTGACACTTTGTGACTGTCACATTAGACAAAAACATCTATCCTTTCTGGGAATCCATTTCCTTCTATGTAAAATGATGACTTGGGCAGAAAATTTCAGGTTATTTCTGTCTCTGTTCTGCTTGCTATCTATGAGCCTCAAACTCATTTATCCCCTGCCTCCATACAAAAGGCTTTCTAGGGCCTAAGACATAGTTTGGCTATTACATTGTATTTCCTCACCGTTGGTTTCTGCATGACTATTTATATGTCAAACAAACATGTTCAATTAAGAGCATGTACATTGGAACAATTTTATAGATATTATGACTTTAGACTTGGGCATACTTCTATAGGTTAACTGATCATTTTGACCATCCCCAGCCTTTATGTAGAATATTGTCATTATTTTAACTTTAAATAAGGTCATCATGCAATTATTACCTTAGGAAGTTACATAGCTATGACTGTATAAAAATTTTGATGCTAATTTAGTAGAAGTAACTATTATTTTATACTATCTTTAATATCTACACCTAAAATCATACAATTAATTTTTCAGGTTAAAACTTAGTGTATTTGAAATTAACAAAAAAATCATTAGGGCAATGAATTTTGCTCCAGATAAACACATAAGGATGCACAGAGAAAACCCAGGCTTCCCTTGATAGCCCAGACATACTGATAACCAGTCATTTTGTATAGAACCTGCCATATTAGCAGTACTTGGTGCTATCTCTATGTTAGATCTTTTGTATTCGAACTTTAAGCTAACTTTCTGGGCTTTCGCTCTAGTTACATTCAATATTTCAGGAAGTTTCTTGCTGAATATTTCTTTCCCGTTTGATGAAACTTGATCCATCTGTCTGACCTTGTTTTAGAAGTAGTTGCTTAAAAGCCATGAGTTCTTCTTCCATTTATCACTAGAAAATCTTTCCTTGATGTAACCAAGCTAAATTCTCTTCCTCAGGGACTGCATTCTTTGTGTTAAGGCAAGCCCCCAAGCAAAATTGTGTTCATTCTCTAGGGTAGTCCAGTGGGGAAACACGGGGCCTTTCCACAGTGTGGCAGAGGCCACGTCAGGCACTGGCCGGCTCCCTGTGCTCTCCTTTCAGCCTTGCCTGAGGCCCCTGGGCTGCATTTGATTTCCTCTCCTGCGTAAAACTGGAGTTGCCACTGTGCCTCTGGACTTTACCCTCAATACTTGGTAGAAGCCTAGGATGCAGTCTCCCTCTATTGACATCTCTTTTTTGGCTTCCAGTGTGTAAGACTTTTGTTAATATGGTATCTGCAATGACTCTATCATCTGTCTATGTATCCGTCATCTATCATGTATATGACATATATAACCAAAATTGATATATTTATATCTCTATATAGAGAGAGATATAAAACAAAAGTTTTGTTAGTATGGCATCTACAATGACTCTATCTATCATCTATCTATCTATCATCACACATATGATACATGTAACACACATTGATATATATGTATATATAAAACAAAAATTGAAAATTACTGTCCTGCTTTTGTGATTGACTTTGGCTAGAAGCAGAAGCATCTGATCCACTTTTCGCTACATTCTGCAATGGGGTCAAATTTTCTTCTATCTGACTATATTACAATTTGTTGGATAAAGGGGGTTTGAGATTTCAATTAAGGTTAAATGATGATTAAACTTTAATTTTCTTTTACACTGACATAGTTAATATAGGAAAAATTGAACACATTTAATATTTGAGCATAAGCAATCAGTGAGTGAAAATATTTTTTAGTTAAAGAACTATCATTTCTGTATCCAAAATGCTAGAATAATTAATGTATTAATTATTCTAGTAACTGCTGTTATGAAACAACACCCTAAACAAAACCACACTTGGCCCTTGCCCTTCTTCCCAGAATTTTATGCTCCACGTTTTGTGCATGAAGAAATTAAAAATATAACTGAGACATACTTTTTTTATTTGAATGACCTAAGTTATATAGCATATATCCTTATGTGGCTGAGCCAAATACAAGAGACAGAAGAAACTGATTGGTTTTTACCTCCTTTTTTCTTTTTTTTTGTGTATGTGTGTTTTTTACACAGATTTCAAGTATTGTAATAGAGATTTAATACTAATTATACCTTGTATGCAAATTATCTGTCAAACCTTGGGAATGTCATTTAAACCTTTTAGTCTTAGTTTCCTGATTTGTAAAAGTAAAATGTAGGAATAATTGAATAGATAATAACAAATGAATCTTCCAGTTTTTAAATAGTACATCATGTATTCTAAACTCACTTGAGGATTAAGCTTTATAGTTATTACTCACAGAACATTTCTTCCATTATGAAATAGAGCCGGAGAGAAGCCAAGTTAAAAATTCTTGAGGAATTTGTAGTAACTTTCCTAACATTTTGCATTTTCATCTTGAACCCCCTAACATGTCTTTTTCAATTATTCACTCAGAATTCTGTCCATTTCTAATCCTTACCTACAATGCCAAAATCTACCTCTTAAGTTTGAAAGCAGTGAACAGCAGGCCTTGTTCTATAGCTTTCTAGTCTCGTTACTTTGGACAAGGTACTAAATCTTTTGACTCCCAGCTTCCTTGGAAAGATGAAAATTGTAGTTGATATATAGAAGACTACAGGAATGAGAGTAGGAAGAAATATCAAAATTTTAAGTGGATGTAAGTCAGAAAGTATACACAAATATATTATTTGGTATATTACTAGTACCCTTTTTTTAGTAGCTAAAAATAAAAACTGTAGAATGAAGCATGAATTTGGTTACATAAATTACATATCCCATGAAAGAATCTGAAATTCTTAAGTAATGATGAAGTAGCTTCCACCTTTCAATTTGCAATGTTTTTGAAGTAAAAATAATCAAGTTTAACATATGATGCATGATATAATTTCACCAACATATCTACATCTACATTGATATCAATAGCTATATAAATATTATGTAGAGAATATTTCAGGTGGATATAATACAAAAATGTAATAGTAGCTATCTATAGTATTATATTAATTTATTTTGAATTTTTAAAATGTTAATTTTTTTCTAAATAAACTATACATAATAAGAAGAAATTCACAATTAGAACACAAAACTGTGTCTAAATAAAAACAAACATAACAAACTATGCCCTCTTGAAAATGGCAGTCAAATGATGGTTCTGAGAAATTAATACTTTAAAAAATAAAGTCAACATAAACAAACAAAATATTTTAATGAGAAAAACATTTGTTCAAATTACACATATATTTGACAACTGTGTCCTTTTCTTTCAATTTTAAAGTTGAGGGAAGGGACTGAGTCTTAACAGTTATTAATTATTAGAATATTTACAGTACATTTAGTAATGATGCATAGTCATGCCTTCTGAAAATGAGTGGATCCTATCCAAATCGCATGGAAATGAGCATCACATCTATATATAAGGAAAGAGGATTTAATTCCATCATTACTGTTGCCATTTTTAACAGCAATACAACTTTGCAGCAGCCATCATAACTATTGCCATAGGATGGGAGGTTGTGGGAGCGCAAGAACATTTTTATAGATTAATAATCTCTTGAGGTTGTGTAGTACCAAATGTGCTTCTTCTCTGTTGGAGACAGGGGGAGGAGAGGGAGCAGTGTCTGATTAAATCTGAGAAGCCTGGGTTTCTGTATGAACATCTTAACAAGGAAATGAGATTGAGCGGCTTTAAAACTCATCCAGTTCAAATGCAGTAAATATTGCTCGGTGGCAGTAAAATCTTAATTAGTATTTCCATCCTGTTTAATAATGCCAGTGGTTTAGAGACACTGAAATAGTGATTTTATTACACCTAAAATGTTTTTACCTTTTTTTTTAAAGATTTTATTTACTTATTTTCAGAGAGAGGAGAAGGGAGGGAGAAAGAGCAATGTGTGGTTGCCTCTCACATGGCCCTCACAGGGGACCTGGCCTGCAACCCAGGCATGTGCCCCGACTGGGAATCGAACCGGGTCCCTCTGGTTCCCAGCCCGTGCTCAATCCACTGAGCTACACCAGCTGGGCTATTTTTACCTTTTATTTATCTCATATTTTCAGAGGAGGGGCATCTATAAATGACCTATGTGTTTTTATATTTGCCATGACCTTATATCACCTGCTTTTTTTCTTTTTTAAATATTTTATTTATTTTATTTTTAGACAGAAGGGAAGGGAGGGAGAAAGAGAGGGAGAGAAACATCAATGTGTGGTTGCTTCTCACGTGGCCCCCACTGGGAACCTGGCCTGCTACCCAGGCATGTGCCCTGACTGGGAATCGAACCGGCAACCCTCTGGTTTGCAGCCCGCACTCAGTCCACTGAGCTACACTAGCCAGGGCCACCTGCTTATTTTTTAATTCCCTATTTTAAATTTATTATGTTAAATACACTATAAGAATGTATTTTTCTCATGTCAGGTCAAAAATATCAGTTTTTATTACAACAGATGTTTCTGCAAAAAGGCTAAACTCAAGAGTGAATTATGTCTGTACTGTTTATTTTTAGAGACATTAATACTATTTTCAGTATTATTTCTAGAATAATTATGATGCAATGTAATATACAGCCATGAACAACTCTTCTGAAACTGGGACTGATATTTTCTCAAATTTACTCTTAAATTTCTAACAGAATTTGGAGTCATTCACTGAGTGTTTATAAAATGTAAATATGTTGAGAAAGATACAAAAGAGGTTTAGACATGGATTTTATCCTCAGGAGACTTCTAAATTATTTGAAAGATATATTACATAGAAGAAACAAATCCATCTCTGCCTTCCAAAAGACTAATTGATCTATATGATGAAACATTTAAAAAACACCATCAAAACAAAGTTAAACAAAGTCATTAAACTCACTTTTGGCGCAAATTTTTTTTGCAACTGGTTTAAATTTTCTGTTTTTCTTCCTTCTTTTTATGAAATGACCAGGCACCTTAACTCCAAATCAGTGTACTTTTGCAAGTGCAAAGGGACAGTAAGGCGATAGGATGTAGGAGCAGTGCTTGCTGTAAACCAAGACTATCTCTAATGAAAAAGGACGTAAGTTATTCTTTTAATAGATTCAAGAATATTAATGACTCTGCTTTTTTCCATCTACTATTGTTTCTACACACTTACAATGAACATATTAATCCCTTAAATGTAGCCTGAGCACAGTCAAAAGGATGAGCTAATCAGTTCCAATAGCTCCACAAGAGCTCTTGTGTTTCAACTCAGCAAATGGGAACATGACTGCAATCTCCTTTCAGCAGTTCTTAGTTGCTCTGGCCAGATTCCTGCCTTCAGACCTCTGGCTAAGGAAAGGAGGCATAGTCTCATGTCCACATGTGTGTCAATCCCTACCTAGCTCACATCAATCTGTTCTAAGCATTGTCTGATACAAAATCTCACAGTTGCTGCAATGCCACAGGGCAAACAAAATCCTAATAGACTGGATATCAGGCTCATGTTCTGGCAGGAAATCCACATTTCTACTCTAAGAATTAACTTGAAAAAATCTTTTCTACTTTTCTAGTCTTTTATCAGCTAACTCAATTGGAATACGAGTTTTGCCATCAGTTTTGCTACTTTTTAGTAAATGCTGCATAGATATTTAGAATGGGTAGGTATTTAATACCTGTTGTCTTCAACATTAGACTTTAGCTAGCATTGTTTAAAAAATGCATGTAACATTTTGATGCATTAGCCTTACCCTTTACAAAACATAAAAAAAAAAAGAATAGAAACCATTAACTTCCCTCTTTGTACAAATCGTGGGAAAATAGAGTTGTAATAAGAGTTGCTGAACAGCCCTTTGTGCCTCAGTTCCCCACTGTTATGCAAAATATTTAACAGCATGAAAACAACTTAATAGTCATAGAGTCACTGGTCCCATCATTTCAAACCCTGAGTGCATTCATCTGAA